>JAODAL010026053.1:0-57442 GCA_025379985.1 Phyllomedusa bahiana
AACCCTTTCCCTTTCGGGCGAATCAAAATTTTTCCCCTGAAATTCTAAAAAAAAAAATTCCACTTTTAGAATCGATTTGCCCACTCTAACCTGGCCTAACTCAACATCACCACCCACAAAAATTTCATATGTTGGGGGTAACATTTAGCACTTGTTCTTAAAGGGATGCTGTGTGTCCGCGCTAGCTTGTTTTCAGGTTCTCATAAAAAAGGGACGTAAACTTTATCATGAAACTATTTAGATTAAACACTTGCAAAAAGTAAGGGATGTTACTTGTGAACACAACACTGTTCCTGCCTTTTCTTTGCTGCATCACATCACGGACCTTTTGGGTAACACCGTCAGGCATGGGGTTAATCACAACTTAAAAATAGTGTGTCCGGGGAAAAACAAGTTAAAGAAAAACCCCCAACACCTTTTCAAGATGCTGCTTCCCCCCATTACTGGTTGTTTTTGGGAGGGGGAAAGGAGGCAGGGTGGAGTTACCTCATAACAATAAAAACCCATCTTCTTCTCTGCCGCTTGCTCACTTTAAATTTGGCATCTTTGGGAAGAAAGAAAAGAATTTAAGAGCTCACGGAAATTGTTAAGCCCCATTTTGAAATGTAAATGCAGCAAAGCCTTCCTCAACATTTGTATTTATTATTAAGGACTGCCTGTTTTTTCAACCCCTGTGTTTTACAAATGGTTCTGATTATTTCCCCCACCAAGTGCTAAATTTCGTATAATCAGTCCCCATTTTTAGTGATGACAACCCAAAAATTTCGAGTCAAACAGCAAACTTTGAGAATTCATTTTCGAAGTTCAATTGAACCAAATTTTCGAACCTCATTAAAGTCAATGGGAGGGATATTCGGGTTAATTTTTTATCCCCATACGGGAGGAGAAGCCGTAATTACCCCCCTAAAAGTAAAATGGGAAAAGTGGAAAAAACATAGTGGAAAAAATTTGGCTCTAAGAGTCACAGAAAAAAAATTGAGAGGTTAAATAACTTTTTTTCAACAACGAAAAAGACTAACTTTAGGAGGATGCATTTTAAAACCAGGGGTCCCTTTACACAAAACAAAAAAGGGTTGGAAAGGCATGGCAATCTAAAACCCCCTTTCTTTTTGCAAAAGGGAAAAAAACCCCGTTCCCTCTGCCCCGGAAAATTAACAGACCATTGGTTCACGGAAAAACAAGGGGAATTGGACCCAATTGCAAAATTCAGAAATTGAGGAGAAAATGGCAATGGGGACCGGGGCCAACCCCAAAACCCCATTAAAGGTGAAACGAGACGGAATTTCCGGTTCCCCGGGGATGCCTGGGGGCCCCCAACAGGCGGGGGAAATGGGGGGTGGAAAAAAAGGGACAAACCATTGGGCCCGTATTCGGTTGGGGAAAAACTTTTTTTTTTCCCAACCCTTTTTTCCCCCTTTCCGTTTTTTTTAAAATTTGGGGCTCCCAAACCCCCGGTGGGGTTTTGACCCAAAGCGGGGGGAAAATCGAAGAAAACACAGAAATCATTTAAATTTTTAAAAAAATACATTTTAACTACATTTGGTTTAAGGGGGTTTGTGAAAATTTAAAATTTGTGCGAAAACTTTCTGAATGAACATCCCGTTCCTCTGATTATTGGGGGGAGGAGGAAGGATTTTTTTTTTTTAAAAAAATGTTCATTTAAAAGAAACTTGTTAAAATTCGGGAATAGGAGGCAAAAAATAGCCTTAATATCCCAATTTTGTTAATAAATTTTTTTTTTTTTTTTTTCCTTCTTTAAACCCAAAAATAAATTTTCCCCCCCTTTTAAAAAAACCAAAAAAAAATTTGATCCATTTTTTTCCCCCCCAAATAAGGATAAGGGGGTTTTCCCCAGCCCCCTTGCCTTTTAAATACAATTTTGGTCCCTTGGGGGTTTGGGAAAGATTTTTGGATATTCCCCCCCCCCCGAATTTTCCTAAAAAGGAAAATTTCCCCCAAGGGGGGGTTTTGAGGAAGAATTCTGGGGCCGGGAAATAAAAGGAAAACCCCGAAAAAGCCAAAACCTTGTAACAAACCCCCCCCTTTTTGGGACATTAAATCCGTTTTTTCTTCCCCCCCCCTTTCTTTTTTTCCCAGGGGGAAAAAGGGTTAGGAAAAATTTAAAAAAAAATAAAAAACAGAAAACACAAAATATAAAAAAAAAAAAAAAACAAAAAATTAAAAAAAAAATTCAGGAAAAAACAAAAAAAAAAAAAAAAAATTTTGGGGCAACCTTTTCCCCCCAAAAAACCGGGAAAAAAAAAAAAAAAGGGAAGACCAAAAAAAATTTAAAAAAGAAACAAAAAAAAAAAACACCCCCCTTTTTTTGGGAAAAAAAGATAAAAAAAATAAACCCGAAACCCCCCTTTTCCCCAAAAATAAAAGGAAAAAAAAAACCCCCCAGTAAAACCGTCAAAATTTTAATTTAATAATTCCCCTCACCCCCCCCCCATAAACCCAAAAAAAAACCCCCCTTCGGGAGGGGAAGTCAAAAGAAAACCAACCCAATTAACACATTTTTAAAAAAGAAAAACAAAAAACCCAAAAAAAAAAATTTTTTTTTTTTCCCAGTTTTTTAAAAAAAACCCCCGGGCCCCCCCCCAAAACCCACCTAACCTCCCCCAAAAAACATTATAAAAAAACATCGTCCCAAAAAATTTTCCCCAAAGGAAAGAAAAAAAAAAAAAAAAATTAAAAACATATCCTTAGTATCCCAAAAAAATCCAAAAAAATTTTAAATTCTAGATCATAAAAAACCAAAAAACACCCCCCCCAAAAAAAACCCCCTTTTTCCCCAAAAAAAAAAAAAAAAGAAAAAAAAGGGTTTTAATAAAAAAAAAAAAACCCTTCAAAAAAAACCCCCCACCCCCAACAAAAATTAAAAAACCCCCAAAAAAACCCAAAAAAGTCCTAAAAAAAAAAACCAACAAATTACCAAAAAAGTTTTTAAAAACAAAAAAACAAAAAGAAAACAAATTTTTTAAAAAAAAAAAAAAAACAAAAAAAAAGGAATGTATAAAAAAAAAAAAAAATTTTTTTGGGGGAAAAACCCAAAAAAAAAAAACTAAAAGGGGCAAAAAAAATTTAAGGGGGAAAAAAAAGGGGAAAAAAAAAAAAAAAAAAACCCAAAAATTTTCCCAAAAAAAATTTTAAAAAAAAATTTCCAATCGGGATTAGGGGTTTAACATAAAAAATTTAAACCCGGCCCTTTTATAAACCCCAAAAAAACCCCCAACCCAAAAAAAAAAAAAATCAAAAAAAAAGGGGCTACAAAAAATTTTAAAAAAGAAAAAAAAAAAAAAAAAAAAAAAAGAAATAAAATTTGGGGAAAAGTTTCAACAAAAAAAAAAAAAGGGTTTTAAAACCCCCAAATCCCCGGGAAAAATTTTTTTTTTAAAAAGAAAAAAAAAAAAAAAAGAGGGAAAAAAAAAATTTTAAAAAAATTTTAGCCAATTTAACCATTTCAAAAAAAAAAAATGGAAAAAAAAATACCCCCAAAAAAAAAAATTTTTAAAAAAAAAAAAAAAATTTTTTTGGGGGAAAAATTTTTAACCAAATTTAAAAAAAAAATTTTTAAATACGTCCTTTTTTTCCTTTTTGTCCTTTTTCTTCCTTCTTCTTTCTTTTTTCCTCCTTTTCTTCCTTTTTTTTTTCCTTCCTCTTTTTCTTTTTCCCCTTTTTCTTTTTTCCCTTTCCCCTCTTCCCCCCTTTTTCATTCTTTCTTCCACTTTCCCTTTCTTTTTTTTTCCCCAATTCTCATTCTTTCCCCCCCAATTCTCTTCTTTTTTCTCACTTCTTCTTCTTTCCTTCTCCCGGGGCCCACATGCCCTCCGCCCCCCAAATTTCCTTGGGAAGGGCGTGGTTTTTCCCTCTCCTTTTCCCTTTTATTCCCCACCCCCCACTTTCCGGGGTTTTAGGATTCAAAAGGCCCTTGAGCGATGGGAAACCATAGGTTGAACTTCGTTTTTAGGGCCAAAAAGTTTCTAAAAACCCTTGCGGGCCCCCATTGGGCCAAAAGCCCTGGGCGTTTAACCTGTAGGAGTCATTTTTTTTCCGCTTCCCCCCCAAAAAAAAAGCTTCCCTTTCCCCCAGGGCCATTTTTTTTTTGGGCTGGTTTCTAAGGTAAAATTGCCCTTAGGTTTCCTGAAGGTCCCAAACCAAAGAGGAACGTCCTTGGGGTCCCTTTGCCCAACGTTAAAAAATCGGGCTCTAAAAATTTGGAGGAGACGTCCCTTTTTTTCATTTTTTCCCCTTTTTTAAAAAATTTTTTTTGGGGGGGGGGGGGGGGGGGGGGGTTTATCTTTTTTGGGGGGGGGGGTGGGTTGGGTGTTTTTTGGGGTTTTGTATTTTGGGTTTATAAAAGGAGGGCTGTTTAGATGATTCTAAAATGTTTTTCAGGCCCCCTTGGAAAGGGGGGGGCCAAAAGGGGGGCCCCTTTTTTTTTCCCCCCTTTTAAAAAATTTGCAGAATATTTTTTTCCAAGAGGGACAGTCCTGAAAGGATTCTTCAAGAATAGATCCAAAAATTCAAGGTTTTCATTTTTTTTAAAGGTTTTGGAAGTTGGCCTTCCAAAAATAAAAAGGGAAAGGTTGAATTCGAAAACCAACCGGAGCTTCGGAAAAATTTTTTTTTGAAAACACTTTTGGCCTCAATAAAGGGAAATTCATTGTGTAATAATTCCCTTGAAAGAATAGAAAAAAAAAAGGGGGCATTGGTATCCATTGACGACAAAGGAGGGGCCCAAAATCCTTAAAGTTGTTTTAGTTTGTTCATGAAGAAATGAGCATCACGCTTTTTCCCATCATCGGTAAGGTTTTTGGGACCCGTAAAATGCAATGTCCGAGGAAAAAACTTTCTTTAAAAATCATTTTGGGGCTTGGAGAGTTTTCCGTTGATTTATGCCAAAATTTTGAAGAAATCAAAGAGCTTTATTGAAAGTTTTGGAAATCAGGTGCAACAAGAGAATTCATACACCTGCAGGGGTTTTGAGTCAACGTTAGGGAAGTTCGTGCCCCTTTGAAGCATCCCGTCCACGGGGGTGAGTACCCCCGAAATGAAAGCAAAAAAAAGGATAAATTTACGTTTTTTTGTGTATGGGGCACTGAAGAAGACATTGCGAAACCATAGCTGTGAAAAAGCACGAAGAAGGGAAAATTTGGGTTTAGGAGAACATGAGCTTTTGGGGCCACAGGGCCCCGACCCAAATGGGAATTTTTGGGGGGTTCACCGGGTAACTTTTCCTTTGAACAGGGAAGCGAGGTGGGATTTTTCAGGAAAAGGGATGGGTGAGCCCCTCATTATCCAGGAATTTTCTATTTGTGACTCCAGAGTTGTTCTTTACATCTAAAGGGATATCGAGGCAACGAGGGGAGGGTAGCCCCTTTTCATGAAAAATTTCAGGGGGAGACTGGAAGGAGCCGACATCATCAGGGCCTTTAGACCAAACTTTAGGGTACTTGTTAAAAAATTTAGGAGTTTGCATGTGGGTAAAAATGTGAAGCGCAGGAAAAGCTTGTGACTTCAGGGAAATTGGAGTACGTATCCAAAATACATTTCCCGAAGAATTATATCTGATAGTACATTCATCGTTTGTAAAATTACTTCAAGCGATTATTGGGTAATAGGAAAGATAAATATTTATAAAGGGTCCAGATGCCAATTGGGACAGGGGGTAAGTGAGTCTGGGGGGGTCGTCCATCCACTTCAAAAAGCATGAAATGAGTCAGGGGAAAGTATGACCCGGGGGGAATTCCAAGTTTTCAAACCGATCTGGGGCCCTGTACTACAAGGTAAGGAATTGTGGCCATTAATTTGAAATTGACGGCAACCGGGGTTCAGAAGACTAACAGGGGTTCCTTTTAACATTTATAAAACGGTAGACAAGTTTTTTTCCCGGGGTCCCTATGGCTAGGACGATAGGAAATGCTTTTGGGTTTGGGAAAATGGATAAATTCATCTTGAGGGTATGCTTGTTTCACTACTATGGTTAAGATTGGGAAAATTACACCAATAGTGGATTATTATTTTGGGGCGAGGTCTGCGTTGTTTTTGTTGGGTTAATCTTGACGGTTGAGTTCAAAAACTTATACAGGTTAAATGTTTTAGCTTGAGGGGATTTCGGTAGTTTGCTGCCAGGACAAAATTCCCTTGTCTCACGGCAAAGGGGGCGCACCCCAGTATGTCCGGACGGTTGCAGAAAAACAAGTTTTCTGAGGGTTTGGCCTTTTTTCCCCCAGGGGGGTGTTCGGAAAGGTCGCGAACCGTTCTCCCCCGATTTGGGGTCTGTAGGGTGATAACCAGGGAAAAAAGCATTGGTTGATGTAGAGTATGGGGTCTGGCTGACTATAGGCCCGTGGGACTCTTTAAGTAGGGAAAAAACCCCAGAACTTTTTTCAATGTTGGATAAACATCTGTGCCTTTGCAAAGGAGAGAATTGCTTTCCGGGTAAAATCGCAATTTTGCTCGATTTGTTTCAAATCCCAAAGGTTTAAAAAAACCCAAAAAAAAACCCGTTTTAAAAGAGGGTTTTTTTGAGCTTTATGTTGATGTCAAATCCAAGGTCCTGGAATAAGGAAAACATCCGGGGATAAAAATTCCCACAATTAGTAGGCTTTGATAGAATTGAAGAATTTCACTGAGGTTCAGGGCCAAGCTTCCTTGGCCCAGAATCAAGGAAAACGGGGGAAAAAGGCAAAAAAAAAACCCCCCCCAGGGGGGGGGAAAAAAAATTCCCCTATGTATGATGTCCCCAAACGTTCTTTTGAGAGCTAATTTTATGATTGGGCCCAAAAATAATCCCCCGCCTTATGCTGGCAACATGGAAGATCTTTCCAAGGGGGAGATATATGCTTCTGTACGGCTGATGCCAAGGTAAAATGCCATAGGGTTTTTTTTTTCAGGCGGATTTGGGGCATAAATTATTGACTTTTTCGGGTGAAAAGGGAAAAGTAGATTGGGTTTATCCTGGGGGTTTTTGGCTGGGGGATGGATGAAAAGGTAGAACCCAGAAAAAGGAATCCAGTGGGGAGAGGGGATGGGGCGGTGTTGCCGAAGGGGGGGTAAGTCCCATGAATGAGTCTGGTTCGGGGTTTGGGGGGAATGTGGGTGTTCTAGTAATTGTCCTTCCTAGAGCAGCAGTCTTTTTTGCTGTGACAAAAGGGGAAAAAAACTGGAGTCCTTTAATTTTTGGGTTCAGAGTGGGTCCGGGGATCCTGACTAATGGCAACTTGTCCTCCTCCTAATCTTCCTCTCTGTTATCACTGAAAGTCAAATAGCGGCTACGGAGGGGGGGGGGTGTCTTGAAGCCTGACAAAAGGATAGAGGGATTGCGGGGCTGGGTGGTGTTTTTTTGTGATTTGCAGTGTTCTGACAAAAACTTATCACACGACAGTTGCATACAATGTTTACATTAGCATAACAAGTAATGCCCCGGGGGAAGGTGGGGGAAAATGACGTTGGGTGTAGCAAGATGGGCCCCTTTCAACTTAAAAACCCCCCGGAACTTCGGGTTCTTTGGGTTTCTTAGGACTACAAAAAATGGCCACAGAAATCCCCCGGGGGGATTTGGGGTTTTTCCTTTCCGGAAACAGAAAATGTTTGACTTCAAAAAATGGGTACAGAAAAAAATGGGAGTTCTGGCACTGAGCTAGGGAAAAAACCGGAGGGGCAGGAGTTGAGGTAATACAAGGGGATCAGTGTTTAAAATTTTTCCCTCCCCCAATCTACCAACTTTCATTTAATTGGGAAATTTTAAGACGTCCGTTCCACCAAAAATTTAAATTCCCCCACTTGAAAGGCAGCACTCCTCTTTTTCATATGCATTCTTCAAATCCTTTTTATTTTTTACATTCAGTTTCAACGTAACTTTGCTTTGCCAAGAATCGTTTTTTTTTCTTTTAGTGCTGTCTCCCAATCTGCTTATCTTGTGATTTTGCCATTACACAGACGTAATTATCTTTTTTCCTCTCAAATCCCATATAAAATTTTTCTAATTTTCTCTTCGCAAACCACTCACGCACCTTTTGACTGAGCGCTATCTTTTTTAGTACCCTACACCAGGGGGTAATGTGCCCGAGGGACAAAAACCCCCCAAACGATGCTTTAATCGAAGCCAAAGGGTTTTATCTCTGCCAGAATTTCAGTGTAAAAATAACAAGTGAGTAGCTTAATAAAAATTTACCCCCGAATGCATTTTTTTTCCCTTTTCCTAATAAAACAAACAAATTAACACATGTGTATGTTTAGATTAATCCCAAACAACCAACAACCCCAAAATCACGATTAACCATCTGTAAAACAGGGGAATCTCAAAACTCATCTGAATACCATCTGATAAAAAGGCTAAACTCAAATCTCACTGTCTATAACAGGCTTACAAAACCAAATCTTTTGTCTAAACAGCTTATGGCACTCTTTTAAAAAATTTCTTTTTAGATCGTCTGTCTATAACTATACAGGGTTTTTTTACCTTTAACCATTTTTTGCCAGATCGTCTGTTTTTTAACTGCTGTATATAACTATAAAAAAAACTTTTGGGAATGGCCAGTTCTCTTCAGGAATTCAATCACTGTCTATAACGATACTGTATATAACTTATCTGTAATTAACTGTATTAACTTTTGACAGGCTTTGGGTTTCCTTGTACCGGGGGCTTATCTCGGATATTCTTTTTTTTTTCCATCAGGAACGCCTCCTGACCTACACTGAAATATGAACCGAAAGGAAAATACACTATCCAGTCATGTAACTTTACAGAGCAACAAACAGAGGGGATTAATTGGGACGTTTTTAAAAAGGGATACGCATTGATACCCTACAGTAAAACCCCAGCACATGCTAGAGGCACACCTAACGCTTTTTCACGGTCTCCTAAAAGGAGGGGACAACCCCCAAAAGATTTTTACTAAATTCCAAAACAGTAAGCACAGACTAAAAATCGCTAAATTACCTATTTTTCTGTGGGGTTGATCAGGCCCCAAGTATTTCCCGGCAAACCAGGACCGTTCGTCATGTAAGGCTCAGCCCCCCCTCGGGTAGTCGTCCCCCGGGCGTTTGAGAGCACGGCACCACGTCAAATTTTTAAAACAGTGTGAATTTTTCTTTTTTTCCACTCCTTTTCCAATTAAAAACCTCCTCCGAAATTTAAAATTTTTTATTTATTTCGCCCCGGCAACCGGACTCGAGAATTACCCAAACCTTGCCCGGGACATGAAAATCTGAAGTTTTTTAAACACAAAAAAAATTACATTCCATAAACTTTTAATCACAAACTATTTTTTCACTACATGATTGGTTATTGGTGGTTTCTAAGAGACAAGTTATAATTTGCATGTAGTATGAAGCAGTAGTGATATGATCATTCCAAATCGCTCTGTATCATCTGGGGGAGGAGGAATCCTTGACTTTTTGGTTCTAGCGACACTGCTCTGTCTCAAGAAGCTGTGTTGAGAGTATATTGATAGTTCGATAAGGATGTATGCGTAAAAGCAGTTTAACAACTATCTGATGAGTTAATAAGAATATAATTAGAGTGGGCGAATCGGATTCTACGAAGTGGAATTCGTTTAGAATTTCAGGAAAAATTCGGTTCGGAACGAAGTCGAACTTTGGGGTACTTTCGGGTGAACAAGTGTGCTTTGGATTGATAAAATGGCTGCGAGCACATAGCGTACATAGGGACAAGCCACTCTGGAGGAGAAGGGCATATGCACGATGTGCAGAGATGAAGCCAATCAGAGACGGCGGGATTCTGTGACGTCAGCACTATATAAGACCGAGCGGCGTGGGAGCTCACACTCCTCTCACTGTAGTGGAGGGGAGGTGCTGCTGCGGGTGTAGCGCTTTTGATGAAACATGATTTTTACACAGCGATTTTTGTGGGGTGTCTAGCTTGTATCAGAGATGATTCTTGAATGTTCTATTCTGATTTTTTGGGTATTGGATCTGAAATCCAGTGTGCTGTCCCACTGCAGCTGCATATACATTAATATCAAGTGGATTAAGCCAGTTCCTGTTGTATTCATTTAAAGAAAACAGGTTTTTACATATACAAATACACTTTCATTTTGGTGCTCAATTCTATTGCGCAATTTACATCCAGAGGTGAATTAAGCGTTGTTTTGCTGTGTGTGACAAAATCAAACGCGTCTTTTTAACGCAGAATATATATATTTTTTTGGTAGCCTAATTCACAAGCAAAGGTTAATACAATTTTATTTTGTTGTGTGGCGTTGAAAATTACGCATTGTACACGCTACAAAGCTATAGTTTGTGGTGGCTGCAAATTCTATTGGCAATTTACTCCAGGGTTAAATTAAGCGTTGTTTTGTGGTGTGCTGACAAAAATAAACGTCTTTTTCAACGCCAAATATATATTTTTTTTTGTTAGCCTATTCAAAGCAAAGGGAATTACAATTTTATCTTTGTTGTGTGGCGTAGAAAATACGCAATTGTAACACGTACAAAGCTACTAGTTGTGGTGGCTCAATTTCTATGCGCAATTACTCCAGGGTTAATTAAGCGTTGTTTTGTGGTGTTGTGACAAAATAAAGTTTTTTCAACGCCAATATATATATATTTTTTTCTTTTCTTTTTCGGTTTTTTTTTTTTTTTTGGTAGCCTAATTCACAAGCAAAGGTTAATTACAATTTTTTTCTCTGTGTGTGGGTGAAAATACCACCTTGTAACACGTACAAAGCTATAGTTTTGTGGTGGTCAATTCTTATTACGTATTTACATCAGGGGTTAAATTAAGCGTGTTTTTGCTGGTGTGCTGACAAATTAAACCGTTTTTTCAACGCCAATGTATATATTTTCTTTCTGCGTAGCCTAATTCAAGCAAAGGTTAATTACAATTTTATCTCTTGCTTGTGTGGTAGGAAAATAACATTGAAACGACTAAAAGTATAGTTGTGGGGCTCAATTCTATTTGCGCATTTTAATCCAGGGGTTAATTAAGGTTGTTTTGCTGGTGTGCTGACAAAAAATAAACCGTCTTTTTTCAACGCCAAATATATATTTTTTTTTTTGGTTACTATTCACAAGAAAGGTTAATTACATTTTATCTCTTGTTTGTGGCGTAGAAAATAACGCATTGTACAACTGCACAAAGCTACTAGTTTGTGGTGGCTCAATTTATTGCGTAATTTAATCCAGGGGTTAATTAAGGTTGTTTTGCTGGTGTCGCTGACAACAATTAAACTTCTTTTTCAAACGGAAATATATATTTTTTTTGTTGGTAGCTAATTCACAAGCAAAGGTTAATTACAATTTTATACTCCTTGATGTGTGGCGTAGAAAATAGCATTTAAAATAAACCGGTTACAAGTACTAGTTGGTGGTGCTCAATTTATTGCGCAAGTTACATCCAGGGGGTTATTAAGCGTTGTTTTGCTGCTGTATGACAAAAATAAAACCGTCTTTTTTCAACACCGGAATAATATACATTTTTCTTGTAGAATAATTCAAGAGACGGTCTAATTAAGCCGTTGGTGCTTTTACATTTAGTAAAAAACCACAGTGCTTGTAAACGACTCATACAGGTATAATTTTTCACTGCATTTGAGGGAGCCAATTGTATCCAAGGGTTACCCAAGCTTGTTATGGGTTTCTTTTGGGTCAAAAAACAGGGTGTATATTTATCAATACAAGATAGCTCATCAAACAGTGTCTGTACATTTTAGAACAAACAGTATGTCAGACAGAGAGGTGGCAGGCTCTGCAACTGCGAGTGGCAGTGGCACAAAACATTTCTGAAACGGGCCCTGGTCGCAGACAGGGGGAGTCGCAGCAGGGGTATCGGTGAGGCAACAACTGCCGCTGTTCATCTAGCGGCCGTGTGTTGTTCAGCACCAAAGGGTTTTGATTGGTTGACTCGGTATCCTCTTCCTCAGATGACATCTGACAACCCAGCCAAGTAGTAGGTGGGAACTCAGAAACAAACTTAGTTGGCATGGCCCGGGAGCGGGTCATCGGCCCTACCTGTCCTCAGCCCGCCTCTGTCCCATCCAGAAAATTCCTCAGCCAGGGATATACTGTATGTGGTTGGGCTTCAGGGCACTATATAGGAGGTGAACAATTTGAGGAGGGCAGTTCAGCAGCTATTGGCAGGAAGAAATTGGGGCAAGTATCCAGTTCTTGCAGTAGGACTGGGCAAAGATAGATGTGGAGTGTGGCATGGGAGGTCATTGTGAGAAAGAGGACTGCCTGGCTTACCTAAGACGGTGATGAGACAGTAAGTGACGATGAAACACAAATAGATGATGATGTAGCGACCGCACTTGGGAGCCGGGTGAAGCAAGGCGTTCATCATCGGTCAGGCAGAAGAGGGGTCAGCTTGCGCGTCAGCAGCGGCGCAGCCAGCAAGTGGGTTGTGTGGCCGTGAAGGTCAGCAGGGTAGCAGCAGTGTGAGGTCGGGAGCCATCGGCCACGGGGTAGAAAACCCGTTCGCAGCGTCCAAGACAGTGCGGAAGGGCTCAGCGAGGTGGCTGCGGCGGCTGTAGTCACTCAGGGCGGGAGCGTTGGCGGGTTAAAATCAAGCTACTCGCGGGTGTGGCAGTTCTTTGCTAAGACACGTGAGGAAGCGAATTGGGTATATGAAGAATCTGTGGGCAGAAAGTGAAGCGTGGCCAGGGAGCTACGTTGACACTACGGCCCTGCGTCTACACTTGCAGCGTCACCACCGGTGGCCTTGGAGAAAACGTTGGCTCAGATGTGGTGGTCCATCTGCCGCGCAGCGCAGCAGCGGCCAGTGGCTCGCATGCCATTTCAGCAGTAAGGCTCCACCACCTCTGCAGAAGGCAGCTGTTTCTCTTTGACTCCTCTCCGGTCAGATGCTCTGCTCTCGCTACTCATGGAGCCAGCAGTCGTTCTGAGTGGCGTTTGTATAGAGACAACAGTATGGTTCCAACACTAAGGTGAGGCAGTCTGAGTGCTCTGTAAGATGTTGTACTGAGTCCCTCCTTCCAAATGGTGGACTTGCACCATTCAGGAACTAATGGCTTGTGCGAGCGAGATGGAGGGGGGGAGTTCAAAGCCGTAATTTCTTTTCCAAAGGAGTACCAGCACTTAAAATCTGTCGAAAGAAAGTGGGTTCAGTCCTTGTGCTTATGGGTTTGTTCCAAGGTACACGGCAGCGCGGACGTTGGAGCTTTATACGGGTCAGGGAGTACATGTCTTTACGGCCATGGGTGAATGTGCTTCTGCCAGGCAACAACAACTTTTTTTAATACCCCCCCCCCCCCCCCCCCCCCTATAATTATAACCCCCCCCATTTTTTTTTTTTTGACAGGAGACGCCGACTTTCTCCTCCACGTTGTCAAACTGTGCTCCTGCGACCAATGTCCGCCTCTCTCCTCCACCACACACCATTCAGCCTCACAAGTATGCTCCATAGACCACATGTGTAGGGATAGCCGGGTCACGCATGTTCTACACCTAGCTTGCCCTCGGCGAACGAAGTACACAGGCTGGAGGGAACTGTCGCGGTCATGCAGCAGAAATCGATGTTATGGCTTTCTCCGCGCCAACTGCAATCGGAAACCATGGTGAGGGACAATGGGAGGAACATGGTGTCCGCGATGCACTGAGGAGGGTTGGTCCATGCGACCTGCTTGGCGCACGTGTTCTATAGGTTGTAAAAAGGTTCCTGAAGTCTTCCACCGATCTTCAGAACATCTGAAATGGCAGGAATGTGCATGCACTTTATCCATTCGTAAAGAGGAAGCCCTCCTAGAGTTGCAGCGGAAGACGGCCTCCCAACACGCTCTGATATGCGATGTTTCCACCCGCTGGAATTAGCCTGCACTGTTGGACGACAGTATGAAAGAGAAAGGCATTAACGATTTTTTTGATGATCAGGCAGAAGTAGTCTCCCCTGTGTAACTTTGATGTCAGCAGTGGCAGCTCATGCGTGACACCTGCGTTTGTTGAGGCATTCGAGGAGGCCACGTTTATTTGTCAGTCGCCAGGACTACGGGATGAATAACGTCATTCATGCTTCATGTCTGGAAAGATGCTGAAAAATCTGTCTGGCAGGGGATGGAGATGTGGCGACTCATTCTGTGGACATGAGTTCCGGTGGGGACTGACAATGGAGGAGGAGGAGGAGGAGGAGGACATGGATAGCAGAAGCATTGTCCTGGTGATGAGTGGATTTTCTACCCAGGTGACAAGAGAGGAGAGCAGGAGCAGCTGGAGGAGGTGGATGGAGATGAGAGAAGACGAGGCAGATGACTCCAAGCAGTGTCCAGTATACAGTGCGAAATGGATGGCAGGAGCCCCTCGGACGGTCACTTGTGCAGATGTCCGCAGCTGCTTATTTGCCAGGTAGTGACAGTCGAATCGTCACGCATTGCGGCAGAGGTATGACTTTGGCTCTCCACCTATTGGGACCCTCGCTACGGTCCAAAATGGGAGCTTTTTCCAGCTATTGAGTGGGAAGACAAATCAAAAACTATAGGATCCTCGTTAATCAGTTGGGCCGCTGCTATGTGGGCATCGTCCCTCCTCGACAGGTCTGACCGGGGGTTCCTCAGCGCTCACGTACTACTGCCGCGGCTGTGGGGGGATGGATGGGGGGGTAGGTAGCTCGTACCAGCTCCATCAGCAGTAACCTAAGAACACACACACATTGAGTCACTAATGAGCAGCTTCCTTCACCCGCCTAAGTGAGGAGGGCGTCACCAGCAGCACGCAGCGCAGGACATGCGAGCATTCCCTGAACCAACAGGTTGTGGCCTACTTGGACCGCCATTCTGCCCCCCTGTTAGAAGATCGCTGGACTACGTGCTGCAAATGGATGTGTGGCCGCAACTTGCGAGTTTGCAGTGGAGAACGCTGTCTGCATCGGCCAGTAGTGTGGCATCAGAGCGGGTGTTCAGTGCGGGGGGGCCATCGTTACCCCATGGAGAAACCGTGGTCTCGGGAAATGCTTGAACGACTGACCTGTGTCAAGATGAATAAGGGTGGATCGGCCAGGATTTCACACACCAATGCCTTATGGGTAAGTCTGGGTTAAAACTACCTGTCAGCCACTATTTGATGCGCACCCCGCCTGATGCAAAATTGCACTGATAGTTTCTCCATTGCTACCACCGTATTTACAGGGACTGGTATTGCCACCCACCTCAACATCTGTCATTATGCACTCTATGTGGTCATGTGCTGTGCTGTTGCTGTTGCCGTGACATCCACATGTGTCATTGTGCCACTCTGCGGCCTGTGTACTGTTTTGCCACCTCCTGAATGTCATTGTGCCACTCTCTGCCTCATGTGTTGCTCTGTCATCACCTCACTTCTGTCATTGTAGACTGGCCTGACTCATGACTGCTGCCGCCGTGACCTCCGCTCTCAGTATTGTGACCGCTCTGTGGCCTAATACTATTTTGCCACCTGCAGAATGTCATTGTGCCCTCTCTGACCTCATGCTGCTGCTGTGACTCCTAGTCGTGCCTCACAACTGTGTCATTGTGCCACTGTCTGACTCATGTTTCTGCTGCCCGTGGCCTGCTGCCGGGCCTCTCCACACTGTGGCGTACTCTGTTTTTGCCCTCCAGCATTTTGTATTGTGCCACTGTTGCCTCATGTGTGATGTGGCTGCTGCGTGCCACCACACTGTGTCATTGTGACACGTCTGACCTTTATGCTGCTGCGTTGCTCCTGCCGTGCCCTCCACACTGTGTCATTGTACACTCTTTGGCTACTTTTTTGCAGCTCCAGAATTGTCTTTGTGCCACCTGCCTGACCTCATGTCTGCTGCACCGGGATCCACACTGTGTCATTGTGCACTCTGTCGGCTGGTACTGTTTTGCCATTCCAGAATGTCATTGTGCCAATGTTGACTCATGTGTGTGGATGCCGCGTCAACCTCCAATCTGTCATAATGTTGCACCTGAGCTCTCAGTTGTTTTTTTCCGCTTTTGTGCCTGACTTTATCAGGCTTCGTTCTGCCTTCGTTTTTGGTCAGTTTTCCCATAAGTGCCAGGGCATTTTATAGTGAGCGATTCTAAGAGCGGCGGCAGTCATCGTGCGTGTATATAAACCACATTGTATGTGAAGACCAAACCCAAGATCCCTTGCATATTTAAGCATGGCACAACGTTCTACAGCACCCTGCAGGCTCTGGGCAGCTGGAAATAGTGTTTTTTAAGTGATTGTGCGAAGTATTCGGACCGAACGAATTTTGTCGGAAAATTCGGCGAAGTGACCGAACCGAATTTTTGAGAAATTCGCCCATCTCTAAATATAATGATGAAACAGACTTTTGATGTTTTTTTCCTTAAATCACCAACTTGACATCAGTTTTAACTTGCAAGCAGGTACAGTTCACCTACTGTCATACTCATAACCTTACAATCTTCTTAATTTATCTTTTTTTCCTACTGTTTAGAAAGGAATGGCAGAACCTCCGGTATCATGGCCACTCTAAGGCTATGTCTACACTGCATAGTTTTACGATGGTAATACGTGCTTTTAGGATTTTAAAAGTGGCGAAAATACGATAATTCGTGCAGTCCCATAGACTACAATAGAACAGATGAGTGTTGAACCACAGCTCGTTTTTATGATGTTTTCAGGCGATATACAGTATTAAACAATATGTTTTATAATATGTCGGTGCTTCTAGTTTTCAGTGTCTTTCCAAAAAATATAATTGTTTGGGTGATGTAAAAAAACGAGAAGCGACCGCCATTTTTACACAAAACGTGACAAAAAACGTGGTCATGCATTGGAAAAAAAAAAAGACGCTTTTGGACGTATGCAGTGTAGCCATAGCCTAAATGAAAATGTTTATCTGCTCCCTCTCTGAGAAATCTGCCATTGGTTTTAAGGGAACTACTTACTGCAATGTGTGAGTTTTTTTTTTTAAAGTTTTAGTCAATCAAAGTAGCATGATTGTTATATGATTAGAGATGGGAGAATTTCTCAAAAATTCTATTTGTCGAGTTCGACGAATTTTTCGGCAAAATTCTTTTCAACCTGAATTTATTTGTGGTGAATCGTGTAAAAAAAAAAACCAGCTATTTCTGGCTGCAGAGAGCCTGTGGGTGTATGTAGAAATTGGTGCATGCTCATATGCATAGGGAAAGCGTTTAGGTTTGATCTTCATACAATGCTGTGAATTTAGTATGACAGCAGATGACAGTCCGCTCTTAGAATCGCTTCACACTTCACTTCTCTGGGCAGTTACAAGTGCAAAACAGACCAAATAACTGTCAAGCCTGACAAGATAATGTAAGCAGCAGATGGAAAGAACCGAACTGAGGGCCAAGATCCTACAATGGCGTCAAAGAGTGCACTCCTTTTACATCAGATGATTCCACAGATTATGAATAGAAGTGATACATGTAGAGCCCCGGAAAGAGTGGAGGAGGGTGTCGGCAGTTATTTGCGGTAAAATCATGTTTTTTGCCCTTCTTTCCCTTTTTATGGTCAGTGTCCGCTTTTCAATCGGTCAATAATCCATCGTATCGCTAAAGCCAAAAACAAACAGGAGTTGATCCAAAAACAGAGATGACCAGTATATTGGGACTATTTGTATGTCTTCTGTATTCATGTATCCACTCCTGCTTTTGGTACCTACTACCAGAACAATCTTGATCCTGAATGTGAGGAGTGGGCACAATGACAAGGTTGAGAAGTGGCAGCAACATCACTAGCCACAGAGTGACACAATCCGAGTGTGGAGGTGGCAGCACATCATTAGACAGAGTGCATAAATGACAGGCTTGAGAACGGTCGCAGCAACCGAGTAGGCCAAGAGATGGTACAATGACGAGTGTGAGGCGGGGTGCAATACCATCCTGGTAGGATGGTGGGTGGATGATGGAGCCAGTTGGCGCAGATGTGTGGCATCAGGGGAAGGTGGCAGCATCCGAATAGTGTGCTGATGGCAGGTAGCAGAATAATACCAGGGACTCATATTCTCATGTTTAGTGAGGCGTCATGGCTGATCTCATCTGATGCATAGGGCATTGGTGTGTGGAAATCCTAGCTGATCCATGCCTGATTCATCTTGACAAAGGTCAGTCTCTCCACATTTTGGGTGGACAAGTGGGTTCTCCTTGGAGTAACGATGGCCCCCGCCACACTGAACACGCGCTCTGATGCCACACTACTGGCCGGGTAGTACAGCTTCTCCAGTGCAAGTTGTGGCCACACATCAAGTTTGGCTGCCCAGTAGTCCAGCGGATCTTCTACTTGGGGTGGCAGAGTGCTATCCAAGTAGGCCACCACTTGCTGGTTCAGGGTCTGCTCCAGGTCCTGCTGCTGCTGTTGGTGAGTACTCTCCTCACTAGGCGGGTGAAGGAAGCAGCTCATCAACGACTCCAGACTTAGGCTGCTGCTGATGGAGCTGCTAATGCTCCTACCCACCCACCTCCCCATGGCAGCCAAGTGGGTGGAGATGACTGCCACATGACTATTCGGCTGTCACTAGCCAGGCACATCGGCATGCTGTGGGCCATCTGCGCAAGTGACTCTGAGGGACTCCCTGCCTCCATCTCCACTGCATACGTCCACGGTGTGTCTGGGTCATCTGCCTCGTCTTCCTCATCTCCCTTCACCTCCTCCGGATGCTTCTGCCCCTCCTCTCCTGTCACCTGAGTAGAAAAACCACTAATTTCGCCAGACACTGCTTGTGCTCCAATGTCCTCCTCCTCCAGTTCAGCCCCCATCGGACTCACGTGGCCGTGAGATGTAGTCACCATGTCTCCAGTCCCCTGACCAGACAGATTTTGCAGCATCTTTTCCAGAACATGACGCAGTGGAATGATTATTCATACCGTAGTCCTGGCGACTAACAAATAAAGTGGTGTCCTCAAAGGGCCTGAGCAAACGACAGGTGTCATGCATGAGTTGCCACTGGCTGACATCAAAATTACACAGGAGAGTACTCCTGTCCGCTTGGATCACCAAAAAATTGTTAATGGCCTTTCTCTGTTCATAAAGTTGGTCCAACATATGGAGGCTGGAATTCCAACAGGTGGAAACATCGCATATCAGCCTATGTTGGGGGAGGCCATTCTGCCGCTGCAACTCAAGGAGGGTGTGCTTGGCTTTGTAGGAATGGATGAAGTGCATGCAGTTTCCTGGCCATTTTTAGAATGTCTTGCAGATGGGTGGAAGACTTCAGGAACCTATTGACAACCAGATTGAACACGTGCACCATGCATGATGCGGAGCAGTTCCTCCCTTGTGTGACTTCATTTGCCCAGGCAAACCAGGTGTAAAACTGCGTGACAACACTGTACCCTGCACATGTGGTATGATGGAGCAGCACTGGAGGCTGAGGTAGTGGTGGAGGAGGAGGTGGACATTAGCGCAGGAACAGCAGTTTGACAACGTGGAGGAGAAAGCGATGTCTCCTGTCCAAGTTGCTGGTGAGGCTGGGCAGGAAGCACATTCACCCAGTGGGTCCTAAATGACATGTACTGTCCCTGACCGTAGTTACAGCTCTACACGTCCGCGCTGCCATGCACCTTGGGAGACACCGATAGGCTCAAGGACTGACCCACCTTTTGTTCTACATATTTGTACAGGGCTGGTACTGCCTTTTTAGAAAAGAAATTATGGCTAGGGACTCTCCAAGCCATTAGTTCTCTGAATGGTGCAGAGTTCACCACTTGGAAAGGGAGGGACTGCAGTACCAACAACTTGGACAGGAGCACGGTCAGCTTCTGCACCTTAGGATGGTTAGACGCATACTGCTGTCTCTTGGCAATCGCCTCGGTGAACAACTGCTGGCGCCATGAGTGGCAAGGTGCAGAAGCATCTGGACCAGGAGATGATGGCAAAGACAACCAGCTCCCTTCGGCAGAAGTGATGGAGCCTTGACTGGTTGAAATGGCATGCGTGCCACTGGGTGCTGCTGCTGTTGCTGCGGCAGGATGGACCACCACATCTGAGACACATTTCTCCCAGGCCACTGGATGGTGACGCTGCATGTTTTGACATAGGGCCGTGGTGCCAACGTTAGCTCCCTGGCCACGCTTCACTTTCTGCCCAAAGATTCTACATACACACATGTTCAGCTCCTCTGGTGTCTAAGCAAAAAACTGCCACACCACCGAGTAGGTGATTTTACCGCCAACGCTCCGCACTGAGTGACTACTACCGCCGCTGCTTCGCTGAGCCTCTGTGCCGCTACTTTCTTGGACCTGCAAAGCGCATTTTCTACACCGTGGTCATTTGGCTCCCGAGCTCACACTGCTGCCACCCTGCTGACTCATGGCCACACTACGGACTTGCTGGCTGCGCCGCTGCCTGAGGCACAAGCTGACACCCTCTTCTCCCGACGATGATGATGAAGCCCCTGCTGCAAACGGCTCCCAAGTGCGATCGGCTACATCGTCATCAATTTGTGTTTTCCCGTCACTGCTATTCTCCTCAATGGTCTTAGTTTGCAGAGCCTGACTGCTTGCAACATAACCTCAAGCAGCGGATGTCTGCCCCACCTCTTCGCTGCCAAGTAGCTGCTGACTGTCCTAAAATTGTTCATTCACGCTGTATAGTGGCGCTGAGCCCAGACCACATACTAGTTCTCTGGCTGAGGGAACCGAACGGGACAGAGGTGGGTTGAGGACAGGTGACGGACGCTGACCCGCTCCCGGGCCATGCCAACTAAGGGTCCCACCGACTCTTGGCTGGGGTTGTCAGATGTTATCTGGGAGGAAGTGGATGACCTAATCAACCAATCAAGAACCCTTGGGTTGCTGGTCAACACACGGCCGCTAGATGACAACGGCAGTTCTGGCCTCACCGAGTCACCCCTGCTGCGACATACCCTCACTGTGCTGCGACCTATGCCTGCTCCAAGAACGTTTATGCCACTGCCACTCACAAGTGAAGGGCCTGCCACCTCTATGTCTGACATACTGTTTGGTCAAAAAATGTAATTAAGCCTTGGGTATGAAATACCCTACAGAAAAATCAGATGTAATTTAGGCGTATATGGGACAAAATTAAAAAAGACACCCTGTATTTTAGTGCAAATTAACCCACAATCAAGGGGTTAAATTAATCCTTGGGTATTAAATACCCTACAGAACAACCAGATGTAATTGAGGCATATAGGGTCATTCCATATCAAGTGATCCAAATATGAATGTTTTTTTACCTGACGTCTTTAGATTTTTTGAATTTTTTTATTTTTATAAAGTACAACTTTAGTTAATTACAAATAAAAATTTTAGAATTTTTTACTTCATCAATAAATGTTTTACAGACTTCTAAAGTTTTGAAAAAGCGTGAATTTTGGCCTGGTATGACTTTATATTTTTTATCATATCTGGGCTAGAATTAAGATAAAGAGGTGGGAGTGGTATAATTTTTCTCAGAACATTTTTCTCATTTGATATGTCACAAGACTATGTTTCTTTATATTTTGTTTTGGAGAAATCAAATTTGGATGCGCAATTATGGAAAAAATTGTGAAAAAAAATGCATATGCGTGACTTGTGTTCTTGTGTCAATTTGGGACATCAAACTTTTCTATTTTTTTAACCCCTTAGGACCTTGGTTTTTTTTTTTTTTTTTTGACACGTTTGTTTTTCCCTCTTTGCCTTCCCAGAGCCATAACTTTTTTATTTTTCCAACTACATAGACCTATGAGGGCTTTTATTTTGTGGGACGATGTACTTTCTAATGGTGTTATTCACTGTACTATAAAATATACTGGGGAATGGCAAAAAATTCCAAGTGGGACAAATTGTGAAAATAAAACATACTTTCGCAATGTTTGCAGGCGTTTTGCTTTTATGCCGTTCAATCTCCAGTAAATATAATGTGTTTTCTGTATGCTACAGGTTGATATGCATCTGCCAATATTAAACATGTAGGGTTTCCGTTATGTTTTGGTACTGTAAAAAGTTCCAACCATTTAAATTTTTTTAAATTTGCGCCGCGGCGCCATTTTGTGCGACCAATAACTTTTTTATACTAACACCTACGGATGTCAGTGAGGGGGAATTTTTGGGGGGCTGAAGTGTACTTTTTATCGCTAGCATTTTGGAATGCATACAACTTTTGATCACTTTTATTCCAATTTTTAAGCGACGTGAATTGACGCGATCGTTAATACAGTTGCTGTTTCCCCACTTCCTGCCTGACGACGGAAGTGGGGCAAACGAAAAAATGGCAGCAATGGAGGCCTTCACAAGGCTTCCCACTGCCATGTCCAGGCATCGGATCTCTGCAGGGACTCCGATCACAGTGAAGAATGGTGCACGGCACCGTTTTTCATTCATTTAGACATCACGGCCATCTCTGCCGCGGCATCTAAAGGGTTAAACAACGTAGGCGGCCGGCGTCTGCCCCCGCGCTGTAACCGCCAGGTATTAGCTGCGATTAGCTGCTAACACCCGGCCTGCAAAGCCCCTTAGGGACCCTGGGACGTACTCATACATCCAGGGTCGTTAAGGGGTTAAGCTTTGAATCATCTGATTTTAAGTTTGTGTGAGTTTCTTCCTATATGCAACAATAAAGAAACACAAAAAACAAATACCATAAGTGCCAGAATAAATACATCTTAATCATCATAACACAACTTGCTCGGCATTTTCAACCTGAAATCATTGAACAACTCAAAAGAAAAAAGGTGGTCATATCCTCAAGTATGATTTCCTGAATAGTCTAATACTAATTATATGTTAAAAACAAGATTAATAGAGCCAATATTTTTAACACCTATTTATACATCTAGTAATTTTTGTTATTATATCACTAAACATGTAATTTATGAAGTGTTTAAGAAGAATAGTACAGTAGTTAAATCCTCGATCTATAAAATATGAACTAATCAAACAATTAAGTTTTTAAACTGGCCTTTTATTTGTCACTTCTAGTGGGTGAAATGTAATCTTGTCAATAAGCGCTTAATAGCCTGTCATGGTGTTTGGCTCCACCTGAGTTAATATCTAATTTTTGTTAACTTTTAAAATGTCTGGTTTATTTGGATACAAGAAGGATGGCGCTGGACCAGAAGGACACCAAAAAAAGTCAATTCTACTTCATTTTCACAATCTTTGGAGAGTACAGTAGCCAACCACCAGCGCAAAACACACTCACCAATATTGTAGCACACCGACTTGATGTCTATGTAGATACTACGGTTTGTTCAAGAGTGGACATGTCAGGACATGAAAGCTCTGAAGCTGTGTCTTAGGGTATCTTCACACGGCGTCTCGCGTCCGTGTGAACATCCACTTTTGTGTGTTTAACAGTGCCAGCAATGTGAAACACTTAGCAGCGTTCACATGAGCGATTGGCGATGCATATTTGCATCGCGCCTGTCCATTGCGTCTTTTAGATGCGCTCCAAGCATTGACATGTCATTTTTGGGAGTGCATCCGAAAGACGCATCGGACAGACATGATGCAAATACGCATCGGCGACCTCTCATGTGAATGCTGCTACGTGTTTCTTATTGCCGGCAGTATTAAACACACTGCTAATTGTTAGATGCATGTCTGGGTCCGTTCAGATGGACCCAGACACGCATCACAAAAGGTGGATGTTCACACAGACACAAGACACCGTGTGAACATACCCTTACTTACTGACTCTGCGATGGGCAGATACTTCACATGATTGACAGAGCTGCTGGCCTGTCATCTGCTCTGCATTCACTGTCTACCTCTGTTCATTCTCAGGTTGAACCCTAACAAAGCTTTCTCCTCTGTCCTCTCCTGCTTCTAAGCTGTAACTTATTAAAATAATACAGTAATATCTAAAAATCATGGATTACTTGGTAAATATAGACCCCACACTTTTAGACCACAAGCTGAACAGATCTGAATTGCAGATTTTCAAATTCATTAAAATAAAAATATTTTTAAATATGATCCTATTGTGATCCCAACTTGAATTGTGGTCCAAATGTGGCTAGGAGCATAGCAGGCACATGTGCATTTTTGGAAATTTTGAAATTAAACGTTTTTTTTCGGAAACGTGTTTTAAAATTTTGAGTTTGCGTTCGCATGGGTAAAATATTAACGAAGATACTCTTGTAACATAATTCATGAAAGCCTGTACAGTGCTGATAAGAACGGTGTTTATTTTGTTTCTCTATATTTTTCTAGCCTGAGTTATGAGGAGAAATGTAAAGGCAGGCAACACCAAAAGTCGCACTGTTTCCGAACTATGAAAATCATTAATTCTAGAATTTTTTCTTCACATTTTGTATTCTGAGACACTACTACCAAATAACAAAATCTCAAAAGAATTAAAAATATAGAGGTAAAAATCATTGGTTCACTTGACATGGAATGACCCTATATGCGACAGAAGTACACACCACCCTGGACGTTAGGGAGAATACCCCTCAAACTAAATCAAAATAATAACGCTGGTTGAGTAACAAGTGTGCAAGTGACACACACATCTGATGGTCTTTCCCCCTAGTCGCTGATAAAAGGAGTTTGTTTTACAATAAGTTCAATATAATACAGTGTAGCAGCAGCAAGATGCTTATGACAGGACACACAGTGAGAAGTGTGAGAATTTAAGATGGCGTCCGTATTTGTAGGGCTGTGATGTCACAGAAGCCCGCTGGTCACTGATTGGCTTCATGTCTGCCCATGTCATTGAGGGTCCTCCTTTCTTCCTTCTAGAGCTCTCTGCCCCATGTAACGCCATGTGCTCGCAGCCATTTTACAAAAAAAGACGCTTCATTCCCGCGAATCACCATAAACTTCGGCTTCATGAAGAACTGAAGTTTTCCTGAAATTCTAAACGAATTCCACTTTATTAGAATCGATTTGCCCATCTCTATGATTTGAATGAAATGTTACCATGATGTTGTAATATATATACACAACAGGGCACAAAGGGTAAATAAAGTTATGGCAAGCTTACACCTCTAGGTATGATCCCCACCTCTAGGTATGATACATCTGCTCAGTGTTGGACTGGGCTGCTTAGGCCCCACAGGGGGAGTTGGTTTTAGGGGCACACCAGTTGAGCTATTTTTGGGCCCACCCTACAGCTACTATAAATTACTGTACATACCTCCCATATTCTGTTTCTTGCTTTTTGCCTTTCTTTCTATGCTTTTTTGCCTCTTCTGAGGATGTATATGAAGCTAAAAAAACACTTCAGCTCCACTGTGCTCAGGGGCCCATCAAAAGTTTTCCCTATTCTCCTGTGGGCATCTGATTGTGAACCAGTAAACTGTATTACGTGAAATTGTGTAACGCCACACGCTGCAGTCCCCCTGCCCCTGGAGCCTCCCGTGCTGCGGACCGGACGCCCGATCCCAGGCACAGCCAGACCCGGCATGCGCTGTGCTGCACTGCTACTCACCTAGCCGCGTCCTGCTTCCTCCCTCAGCGGCGTGTGGCAGTCTCTGCATCACCTGCACTATCCCGGCCGGCCACTAGGTGCGTGCGAGCAGCTTTCTTAGATTTAAAGGGCCAGTACTTAATTGGCATTCCCTTTCCACCTATGGACTTGGGGCACAAGCTTTAAAGGGATACCCCTTCCTGCCGTCGGCTCCCAGTTGTTGGCGTCCCTGCGTTAGTGGCGGCTCTTGGCATTTGCTAGCATACTCTCTGACAGTTCCGTAGCTTCTACGTTTCCGCTCCTGCCTAGCCAGTCCTGCCTACTCTGGTTCTACGATTTGGTGTCCTGGCTACTCTGCGGCAAATCCCGTCCTGCCTTGCGGCGGGCTCCGGTGAAAACAAGGGGCCCCTTAGACTCCGATCCCCAGCGTAGGGTGCGCCAACTCCTAGGGGTGACCGGTGGATCCACTTCCTGCTCGCTGAGCGGTCCTGACAAATTGCCAAATATAATTCTTTGCAAAACTCTCCATAACCTCTCGCCTCCATACATCTCTGCCCTAATCTCACGATATCTCCCCTCATGCAATCTCTGCTCCTCAAAGGACCTTCTTCTCTGCAATACTTTTGTCAGCTCCTCACACAACCGTCTCCAAGATTTCTTCCTTGCTTCCTTCATATTCATATTCTGGAACTCAGTACCACCACACATCAGACTCTACCCCACCTTTACTAGTTTCAGATGCAACCTGAAAACCCATCTCTTCCGAATAGCATACAATCTATAATAACCCTGCTGTCATTACACTATAATATACACATCTCCGACCCTCACCTTCTGTCTCCCCCTTCTTCATTGTAGATTGTAAGCTCTAGCGAGCAGAGTCTTTCCGTATCAAAGTGTTACTTAGTGTTATTGTACTTTTGTCGTATTATGTACCTGAACCCCTTGTCTTGTACAGCGCCCTAGAATTATTGGCGGTCTTAAATAATAATAATAATTGGGAAATCCTCCCGTTTCTTGCTGCACTGACTGCAGGAAAAGAACAGATAAAGAGGTGGTTCTAGGCAGTTTTTGGAAATGTTCCATATGGAAAAGAGGTGGGTTTAAAATACATGACTTTGGATTCTAATTAGAGATGGGCGAATTGATTCTAACGAAGTGGAATTCATTTAGAATTTCAGGAAAACTTCGGTTCGGAACGAAGTCGAACTTTGGGGTACTTCGGGTGAACGAAGTGTGCTTTTGATTGATAAAATGGCTGCGAGCACATGGCGTTACATGGGGCAAAGCACTCTGGGAGGAAGAAGGGCATAGCCTGCATGACATGTGCAGAGGTGAAGCCAATCAGAGACCGGCGGGATTCTGTGACGTCACCGCACTATATAAGTCCGGGCGCGACGCTGGGAGCTCATACCGCTCTCACTGTACTGATCAGGGAAGGTGCTGCCGCGGCTGATAGCTCTTACTGAAGAATTGATTTTTATATAGCGATTTTTGTGGGGTGTCTCAGCTTGTCTCAGAGACTGTTCTCTTAATGTTCTATTTCTAATTTTTTGGGGTATTGGATTTGAAATCCAGTGTGCGTCCACTGCAGCTGCATATACATTCAATATCCAAGTGGGATCTAAGCCAGTTCCTGTTGTATTCATTTAAAGAAACAGCGTTTTTACAATACAAATACCACTTCATTTTTGGCTGCTCAATTCTATTGCGCAATTTACATCCAGGGGTTAATTAAGCGTTGTTTTGCTGGTGTGCTGACCCCAAGAAACCGTCTTTTTCAACGCCAAAATATATACATTTTTCCTGTGGCCTAATTCACAAGCAAAGGTTAATTACAACTGTATCTCTTGTTGTGTGGCGTAGAAAACACGCAATTGTAACACGCTACAAAGCTACTAGTTTGTGCGGCTCAATTCTTTGGCGCAATTTACATCCAGGGGTTAATTAAGCGTTGTTTTGCTGGTGTGCTGACAAAAATAAACCGTCTTTTTCAACGCCAAAATATATAAATTTTTCCTGTAGCCAGTCAGCAGCTACTTGGCAGCGAAGAAATGGGGCCAATATCCCCTGCTTCTTGCAGTAGGCGGCAAAGTATAGATGTGGAGAGTGGCATGGGAGGTCATGTTGTGAGAGGTCAGCCTCGGCATACCAAGACCGGTGATGAGGACAGCAGTGACGATGAAACACAAATAGATGATGATGTAGCCGACCGCACTTGGGAGCCGGGTGAGGCAAGGGCTTCATCATCGTCAGGAGAAGAGGGCGTCAGCTTGCGTGTCAGGCAGCGGCGCAGCCAGCAAGTGGGTCGTGTGGCCGTGAGTCAGCAGGATAGCAGCAGTGTGAGGTCGGGAGCCAAGCGGCCACGGGGTAAAAAACCCGCTTCGCAGGTCCAAGAAAGTAGCAGCACAGGGCTCAGCGAGGCAGCAGCGCAGTAGTCACTCAGTGCGGAGCGTTGGCGGTAAAATCCGATACTCGGCGGTGTTGCAGTTCTTTGCTAAGACACCGGAGGAGCCGCATATGGGTATATGTACAATCTGTAAGCAGAAAGTGAAGCGTGGCCAGGGAGCTAACGTTGGCACCACGGCCCTGCGTCAACACATGCAGCGTCACCATCCGGTGGCCTGGGAAAAAACGTGGCTCAGATGTGGTGGTCCATCCTGCCGTCGCAGCAACAGCAGCAGCAGCAGCGCCCAGTGGCACGCATGCCATTGCAGCCAGTCAAGGCTCCACCACCTCTGCAGAAGGGAGCTATTTCTCTTTGACATCATCTTCCGGTCCAAATGCTCCTGCTCCTCGCTACTCATGGCACCAGCAGTCGTTTAGTGAAGCGATTGCAAAGAGACAACAGTATGCGTCCAACCATCCTAAGGTGCAGCAGCTGACCGTGCTCCTGTCCAAGTTGTTGGTATTACAGTCCCTCCCTTTCCAAATGGTGGACTCTGCACCATTCAGAGAATTAATGGCTTGTGCCGAGCCGAGATGGAGAGTTCCAAGCCGTAATTTCTTTTCCAAAAAGGCAGTACCAGCACTTCATAAATATGTAGAACAGAAGGTGGGCCAGTCCTTGAGCTTATCGGTTTGTTCCAAGGTGCACGGCAGCGCGGACGTCTGGAGCTGTAACTACGGTCAGGGCCAGTACATGTCCTTTACGGCCCACTGGGTGAATGTGCTTCCTGCCCAGGCACACCAACAACTTGGACAGGAGACGCCGCTTTCTCCTCCACGTTGTCAAACTGCTGCACCTGTGCCAATGTCCGCCTCCTCCTCCTCCACCATCACCACCATCTCAGCCTCCACAAGTACTGCTCCATCATACCACATGTGTAGGACACAGCGGTGTCACGCAGTTCTACACCTGGCTTGCCTCGGCGAACGAAGTCACAAAGGGGAGGAACTGCTCCGCGTCATGCAGCAAGAAATCGATGTGTGGCTTTCTCCGCGCCAACTGCAAATCGGAACCATGGTGACGGACAATGGGAGGAACATGGTGTCAGCCAGTGGCAGCTCATGCGTGACACCTGCCGTTTGTTGAGGCCATTCGAGGAGGCGACGTTATTTGTCAGTCGCCAGGACTACGGGATGAATAACGTCATTCCACTGCTTCATGTCCTGGAACAGATGCTGAAAAATCTGTCTGGGCAGGGGACTGGAGACGTGGCGACTACATCTCGTGGCCACATGAGTCCGGTGGGGACTGAAATGGAGGAGGAGGAGGAGGAGGAGGAGGACATTGGAGCAGAAGCATTGTCTGGTGAAATGAGTGGATTTTCTACCCAGGTGACAAGAGAGGAGGAGCAGGAGCAGCTGGAGGAGGTGGATGGAGATGAGGAAGACGAGGCAGATGACCCCCAAGCACCGTGGCAGTATACAGTGGAAATGGAGGCAGGGAGCCCCTCGGAGTCACTTGTGCAGATGGCATGCTTATTTGCCTGGCTAGTGACAGCCGAATAGTCAGCATCCGGCAGAGGGATGACTTCTGGCTCTCCACCCTATTGGACCCTCGCTACCGGTCCAAAATGGGAGCCTTTTTCCCAGCTATTGAGAGGGAAGACAAACTCAAATACTATAGGGAAATCCTCCGTAATCAGTTGGCCGCTGCCTATGTGCGGCATCGTCCCTCCTCTGACAGGTCTGACCGGGGGGTTCCTCAGCGCTCACGTACTACTGCCGCGGCTGCTGGGGGAAGGTGGGGGGGTAGGAGCAGTACCAGCTCCATCAGTAGTAACCTAAGTCTGGAGTCACTGATGAGCAGCTTCCTTCACCCGCCTAGTGAGGAGGGCAGTCGCCAGCAGCAGCAGCAGCAGCAGGACCTGGAGCAGTCCCTGAACCAACAGGTTGTGGCCTACTTGGACAGCACTCTGCCACCTCAGTTAGAAGATCCGGTGGACTACTGGGCAGCCAAACTGGATGTGTGGCCGCAACTTGCCGAGTTTGCAGTGGAGAAGCTGTCCTGCCCGGCCAGTAGTGTGGCAACAGAGCGGGTGTTCAGTGCGGCGGGGGCCATCGTTACCCCAAGGAGAACCCGCTTGTCCACGGGAAATGTGGAACGACTGACCTTTGTCAAGATGAATCAGGCGTGGATCGGCCAGGATTTCCACACACCAATGCCTTAGGCGTCAGTCTGGGTTAAAACTACCTGCCTCAGCCACTATTCTGATGCCGCCACCCGCCTGATGCCACACATCTGCTGACAGTTTCTCCATCTGCCTACCACCATCTTTACCAGGGACTGGTATTGCCACCCACCTCAACACTCTGTCATTGTGCCACTCTATGACCTCATGCTGCTGCTGCTGTTGCTGTTGCCGTGACATCCACACTGTGTCATTGTGCCACTCTCTGACCTCATGCTGTTGCTCCTGCCACCGTCACCTCAAATCTCTGTCATTGTGCCACTCTGTGGCCTACTCCTTTTTTGCCACCTCCAGAATTTGTCATTGTGCCACTGTCTGACCTCATGCTGCTGCTGTGGCTGCTGCCATGTCCTCCACACTGTGTCATTGTGCCACTGCCTGACCTCATGCTGCTGCCGCCGTGACCTCCGCTCTCAGTCATTGTGCCACTCTGTGGCCTACTCCTGTTTTTGCCACCTCCAGAATGTCATTGTGCCACTGTCTGACCTCATACTGCTGCTGTTGTGACCTCTACACTGTGTGATTGTGCCACTCTGTGGCCTAATAACTGTTTTGCGACCTCCAGAATGTCAATGTGCCACTGTCTGACCTCATGCTGCTGCTGTGGCTGCTGCCGTGTCCTCCACACGTGTCATTGTGCCACTTTTCTGACCTCATGCTGCTGCTGTGGCTGCTGCCGTGTCTTCCACACTGTGTCATTGTGCCACTGCCTGACCTCATGCTGCTGCCGCCGTGACCTCCGCTCTCAGTCATTTTGCCATTCTGTGGCTTCCTCCTGTTTTGCCACCTCCAGAATGTCATTGTGCCACTGCCTGACCTCATGCTGCTGCCGTGGCTCTATCATTGTGTCATTCTGTGGCTTCCTCCTGTTTTGCCACCTCAAGAATGTCATTGTGCCACTGCCTGACCTCATGCTGCTTATGTGGCTGCTGCCGTGTCCTCCACACTGTGTCATTGTGCCACTTTCTGACCTCATGCTGCTGCTGTGGCTGCTGCCGTGTCCTCCACACTGTGTCATTGTGCCACTGCCTGACCTCATGCTGCTGCCGCCTTGACCTCCGCTCTCAGTCATTGTGCCATTCTGTGGCTTCCTCCTGTATGCCACCACCAGAATGTCATTGTGCCACTGCCTGACCTCATGCTGCTGCCGCCGTGACCTCAGCTCTCAGTCATTGTGCCAGTCTGTGGCTTCCTCCTGTTTTGCCACCCCCCAGAATGTCATTGTGCCACTGCCTGACCTCATGCTGCTGCCGCCGGTGACCTCCGCTCTCAGTCATTGTGCCATTCTGTGGCTTCCTCCTGTTTTGCCGCCTCCAGAATGTAATTTTGCCACTGCCTGACCTCATGCTGCTGCTGTGGCTGCTGCCGTGTCCTCCACACTGTGTCATTGTGCCACTTTCTGACCTCATGCTGCTGCTGTGGCTGCTGCCGTGTCCTCCACACTGTGTCATTGTGCCACTGCCTGACCTCATCTGCTGCCGCCGTGACCTCCGCTCTCAGTCATTGTGCCATTCTGTGGCTTCCTCCAGTTTTGCCAACTCCAGAACGTCATTGTGCCACTGCCTGACCTCATGCTGCTGCCGCCGTGACCTCCGCTCTCAGTCATTGTGCCATTCTGTGGCTTCCTCCTGTTTTGCCACCTCCAGAATGTCATTGTGCCACTGCCTGACCTCATGCTGCTGCCACCGTGACCTCCGCTCTCAGTCATTGTGCCATTCTGTGGCTTCCTCCTGTTTTGCCACCTCCAGAATGTCATTGTGCCACTGCCTGACCTCATGCTGCTGCCGCCGTGACCTCCGTTCTCAGTCATTGTGCCATTCTGTGGCTTCCTCCTGTTTTGCCACCTCCAGAATGTCATTGTGCCACTGCCTGACCTCATGCTGCTGCTGTGGCTGCTGCCGTGTCCTCCACACTGTGTCATTGTGCCACTTTCTGACCTCATGCTGCTGCTGTGGCTGCTGCCTTGTCCTCCACACTGTGTCATTGTGCCACTGCCTGACCTCATGCTGCTGCCGCCGTGACCTCCGCTCTCAGTCATTGTGCCATTCTGTGGCTTCCTCCTGTTGTGTCACCTCCAGAATGTCATTGTGCCACTGCCTGACCTCATGCTGCTGCCACCGTGACCTCCGCTCTCAGTCATTGTGCCATTCTGTGGCTTCCTCCTGTTTTGCCCCCTCCAGAATGTCATTGTGCCACTGCCTGACCTCATGCTGCTGCTGTGGCTGCTGCCGTGTCCTCCACACTGTGTCATTTTGCCACTTTCTGACCTCATGCTGCTGCTGTGGCTGCTGCCGTGTCCTCCACACTGTGTCATTGTGCCACTGCCTGACCACATGCTGCTGCCGGCGAGACCTCGGCTCTCAGTCAGTGTGCCATTCTGTGGCTTCCTCCTGTTTTGCCACCTCCAGAATATCATTGTGCCACTGCCTGACCTCATGCTGCTGCCGCCGTGACCTCCGCTCTCAGTCATTGTGCCATTCTGTGGCTTCCTCCTGGTTTGCCACCTCCAGAATGTCATTGTGCCACTGCCTGACCTCATGCTGCTGCCGCCGTGACCTCCGCTCTCAGTCATTGTGCCATTCTGTGGCTTCCTCCTGTTTTGCCACCTCCAGAATGTCATTGTGCCACTGCCTGACCTCATGCTGCTGCCGCCGTGACCTCCGCTCTCAGCACATTGTGCCATTCTGTGGCTTCATCCTGTTTTGCCACCTCCAGAATGTCATTGTGCCACTGCCTGACCTCATGCTGCTGCCGCCGTGACCTCCGCTCTCAGTCATTGTGCCATTCTGTGGCTTCCTCCTGTTTTGCCACCTCCAAAATGTCATTGTGCCACTGCCTGACCTCATGCTGCTGCTGTGGCTGCTGCCGTGTCCTCCACACTGTGTCATTGTGCCACTTTCTGACCTCATGCTGCTGATGTGGCAGCTGCCGTATCCACCACACTGTGTCATTGTGCCACTGCCTGACCTCATGCTGCTGCCGCCGTGACCTCCGCTCTCAGTCATTGTGCCATTCTGTGGCTTCCTCCTGTTTTGCCACCTCCAGAATGTCATTGTGCCACTGCCTGACCTCATGCTGCTGCCGCCGTGACCTCCGCTCTCAGTCATTGTGCCATTCTGTGGCTTCCTCCTGTTTTGCCACCTCCAGAATGTCATTGTGCCACTGCCGGACCTTATGCTGCTGCTGTGGCTGCTGCCGTGTCCTCCATACTGTGTCATTGTGCCACTGCCTGACCTCATGCTGCTGTTGTGGCTGCTGCCGTGTCCTCCACACTGTGTCATTGTGCCACTGCCTGACCTCATGCTGCTGCCGCCGTGACCTCCGCTCTCAGTCATTGTGCCATTCTGTGGCTTCCTCCTGTTTTGCCACCTCCAGAATGTCATTGTGCCACTGCCTGACCTCATGCTGCTGCCGCCGTGACCTCCACTCTCAGTCATTGTGCCATTCTTTGGCTTCCTCCTGTTTCGCCACCTCCAGAATGTCATTGTGCCACTGCCTGACCTCATGCTGCTGCTGCCGTGACCTCCGCTCTCAGTCATTGTGCCATTTTGTGGCTTCCTCCTGTTTTGCCACCTCCAGAATGTCATTGTGCCACTGTCTGACCTCATGCTGCTGCCGCCGTGACCTCCACTCTCAGTCATTGTGCCATTCTGTGGCTTCCTCCTGTTTTGCCACCTCCAGAATGTCATTGTGCCACTGCCTGACCTCATGCTGCTGCTGTGGCTGCTGACGTGTCCTCCACACTGTGTCATTGTGCCACTTTCTGACCTCATACTGCTGCTGTGGCTGCTGCCGTGTCCTCCACACTGTGTCATTGTGCCACTGCCTGACCTCATGCTGCTGCCGCCGTGACCTCCGCTCTCAGTCATTGTGCCATTCTGTGGCTTCCTCCTGTTTTGCCACTTCCAGAATGTCATTGTGCCACTGCCTGACCTCATGCTGCTGCCGCCGTGACCTCCGCTCTCAGTCATTGTGCCACTCTGTGGCTTCCTCGTGTTTTGCCACCTCCAGAATGTCATTGTGCCACTGCCTGACCTCATGCTGCTGTGGCTGCCGCCGTCACCTCCACACTCTGTCACTAATGTTGCCACCTGAGCTCTCAGCTTGTTTTTTTCCAGCTTTCTCTGGCATGACTTTATCAGGCTACATTCCCGCTTGAGTTTTTTGGTCAGTTTTGCCCTCTTAAGTGCCCAGGGAATTTTATAGTGAAGCGATTCTAAGAGCGGCGACAGTCATCTGCGTGTCATACTAAAACACAACATTGTATGAAGACCAAACCAAGCTCCCTCTGCATATTTAAGCATGGCACAACGTTCTACAGCACCCTGTAGGCTCTATGCATTTTGGAAATAGCTGTTTTTTAACGTGATTCGTGCCAAAGTAATTCGGAACGAATTTATTTTTTGCCAAGAAATTCGGCGAAGTGAACGAACCGAATTTCGGGAAATTCGCCCATCTCTAATTCTAATGTTTCTAAGATGTGATCTAGGATGGGAGTGTTACTGAAAATATTTATGCAAATCTTAAATAGAAAACCTAAAATCAAACTGGATAAAGAGTATGATTTTGTGTCCAGTTTGTTTGAGTTTTCTATTTAAAATGTGCATTACATGCATCATAAATCATTAATTCTTATTGTGCTTTATCAACTGGATGGTGTACAGTGTGTACATATAAATATATACAGTTGTTTATACATTGTGATTTTCTGGTAGGTGTGATGACAGTTTGCTATGCTAATATAAATCATGCGTCAGAAAAGTGGAGGAGAAAGGCAAAAGAGACAAAAATAGAGTGGAGAACAGACTATAGCATATGGTGGGACAGAGATGTGATGATGGAGAGTCAGAAAGAGAAATGATAAGACAATACAAGTGATATTGGCACTAGAGATAAAGTAATGCCCTGAATGTTTTGTCTTAAATAGGGAAGCAGTTGAGTTACATACTGTATTGTACTGTAGTACAGTGATTATTCTGTTCCTAAAGGAAGGATTATGTGTCTTATTGTAAAGGATGAAAATGATTGTAAGTTACATGTTACAGGGTTTTGATAATGACAGTAAGCGATGTTTCTCAGAGCAGTCGTGGCAGGCATTGATGTTGTACATGACAGAAATAATGTGATGGACTAGTAAAATAATGCTGTGCAGGAAATTGTCACAGGTCAACCTTCCAGGGGTTAAACAATACTTTGAAAGGACATATCAATGCTCTGTAAGGCCAGACAGGCAAACAATGGAACTAAGTCATTATTTGAATGGCTTTTGAGAAATAGCGGTTTTATTTAGCTTTTACAGGATCTGTCAGCTTAGGGGTTTAGTGATGATCTGTGTGACTCTTCTGGAAGATTGGGGAAATAAGAACAGAGTTTTGTGCCTTCCTATAACATATTATATTGAGAAGACTTGTAAGCCAATGGCTATGTATCGTTTTACAGCTTATAATGTGGCAACCATAGTAATGATATAGAATCAACCCTGTCCTCCACTCCACAGTACAGTGCTTGTGTTAGAAAAATGTTTTGACTAAATACAACAAAGGTCTACTTAGAGGTCTGTTAACCTATCCTTTTAGTTGCATGCCACAGTTTTATCCATTGCCAATTAAGTTGTGGGTTAATGGCAATGTAGCATTTTCAACCAAGTCATACTATTACTTTATAATAATAATAATAATAATAATAATAATAATAATAATAATAATAAGATAATAGAAAATTTTCACTGACATTTCTGTAACAAATATTTGTATGACCATTACATTATGGTATCAAAATCTCATGATTATACAAAGATGAGTGTATGCTGTTCAGTTCTGGGCTCCAGTTTATAGAAAAGATGTACTGGAGCTAGAGAGAGTGCAGAGACGAGCAACTAAACTTAAGTGGAATGAAGCATCTTAGTTATGAGGACAGTTTAGTAGAATTGAACTTATCTAGTCTTAAGAAAAGATGACTTCGGAGGGACATGATTAATTTATATAAATATATAAATGGTCCCTTCAAAAAGTATGGGGAAAAATTATTTAATGTAAAGCCCCTCAAAAGACAAGGGGACATTCCCTTCGGCTAGAGAGAAAAGGATTCAATCTCCAGAGGAAAAGAGCTTTCGTCACTGTAAGAACTGTAAATCTGTGGAATAACCTGCCTGAGGAGCTGGTTACAGCAGGAAGAATTGGGAGTTTTAAGAAAGGCTTAGATATCTACCTGAAACAAAAGAATATTAATGAGTATGTAGTTAAGTAACATTCTGGATCCTGGCTGGTGGTGGCTCTGGGGTCAGAGATGGGGTCTTCCCTGGAGCAGATTGGTTCTTGTCTTGTGGGTTTCAGTGCATTAACCAGTGGGGAGGCTGGGTTTAAAATCCTTGCCTACCTCCATTCACCCACTTTTTCCCCACCCTTGGTTGAACTTGATGGACACGTGTCTTTTTTTCAACCGCACTAACTATATAACTATGTAACTATGAGTGGCAATATATAGGTTAAGATTTCCGAACCTTTTTGGCATTGAAGAACCTCAGAAGGCAAATTCTTAGTTCGGAGAACAATACTAATTAAATTTTGTAATGAAAAAGAGTGAAAAAATCTATATTACAAGCATTTTGACACATAAAAAGATCTAAGATTACAGACACTAAGGGAGACATGTATGAAACTAGGCTCTTCGAAGTAAATTTTCGCATCTATTTTTCAGTGTCAAATGCGCCGGAATGTATGAAAGTGGTTTTTGTGCGATTATAAATGGAGTCTAAAGTTCGATGCGCCTCGCCTATGTGTTAAGGCGCATTACAAAACTTAGACGCAGTAGTAATGCGCCTAACATGTGAAAGGCTATAGACAGGCTGGAAATAAAAGAAAAGTCATTCTATTCTATTCATTTCAAATAAATTTTATAGGAGATATTTTTGGGATATTATATATTTTTATATTAAACATTTTTATTAAATTTAAATAATTTCATTTTATATAGTTTGATAAATATCATAAGTTACTTTTTATTATTGTACTGGTGTAAGTTTAGAAATAAGGGACATTTTTTTCCCTAACAGCAAATCTAGCTCCACTTTGACTCCTCAGGCTCAGGTAGACCACATTGAAATAGATCTGCCTGTTCGAGCAGTAATACGCCGAGTTTTTCCAAACCACATTCATATATGTGTCTAATATGACAGAACGCCCCCTCACGTTAGGCTCATTAAAAAGTATTGAGTCTTATGAACACATTTGTTTTGGGCATAATACACCGTAGCCTGCTCACTTTGGCACATTTTACGCCAGAAAATGGTGAAAAACCCGATCATACATGTCTCCCTAAATTTAAGTCAGACCCCAGACATCAGAACCCAACAATAACCCCTTTCTGACAGACAGTCATAATATGGCTCTTTGTTTTTTTCCTTCCCTGCTTACCCAGAGCCATAACTTTATTTTTCTATCTACATAGACATATGACAGCTTTTATTCTGCGTGACAAGATGTACTTTTAAAAAAAAAAAAAAATAATAATAATAATAATCTTTATTTATATAGCGCCAACATATTCCACAGCACTTTACAATATAGAGGGTATAAGCACAGACAAACCAGACATTACATTTTAAAAAGCTGATTACAAATGAGACACGAGGTGTGAGGGCCCTGCTCGCAAGAGCTTACCATCTATATGGGTGTATAGGTGAAACAAAGGGTGAGAAGTGCTTGGTTTACAATGGACCAGCCATGTTACATAAATATGGGGTAGTATACATAAAAAATGGATGAACCTGCCACCCAGACCGTACATCAATATACAGATAAGTGTCTGTGGGTGCCAAAGTGCAGGAAGTGATGAATGTGTGACAGAATTTGGGGGAATAAAAGTTAGGGATCTTTGTAGGCTTGTCTAAGAAGATGAGTTTTCAGAGTGCACTTAAAACTGTGAGGGTTGTGAGTGTGCCTGATCACATGGGGTAACATGTTCCAGAGAACCGGTGCAATGCGTGCAAAATCTTGGAGACGGGCATGGGAGGTTCGGATGAGTGAGGTGTGTAATCATAGATCAGTAGCAGAGCGGAGAGCCCGGGTAGGGTAGTAGACAGAGATGAGGGAGGAGATGTAGGGAGGAGCAGCGCTGTGGAGAGCTTTATGGGTGAGAGTGAGGAGTTTATGTTGTATTCTGTACTGGATGGGCAGCCAGTGCAGTGACTGACACAGGGTAGAGGCGTCAGTATAGCGGCTGGAGAGAAAGACAAGCCTGGCTGCTGCATTCAGGACAGATTGGAGAGGGTAGAGTTGACAGAGAGGGAGACCAACAAGTAGGGAGTTACAGTAGTCAAGACGAGAAAGAATAAGAGCGACAATGAGAGTTTGAGTTGTTTCCACAGTGAGAAAAGGACAGATTCTGGAGATGTTCTTGAGGTGCAGGTGGCAGGAGCGGGCAAGGGATTGGATATATGGGGTGAAGGACAGATCAGAATCTAGTATAACCCCAAGACATCAGGCCTCCTGCTTAGGAGTAATGGTAGTACCACACACTGAAACAGAAATAGCGGGGGGGGGGGTTGGTTACTAGCTGGCGGATAGAAAAAAAGTTCAGTTTGAGTGAGGTTTAGTTTAAGATAGAGAGAAGACATTATGTCCGAGACAGCGGACAGATAGTGACTGGTGTTTTGTAGCAGGGCATGAGTGATGTCACGGGAAGAGGTGTATAGTTGAGTGTCATCAGCGTAGAGATGGTACTGGAAGCCGAATCTGCTGAGGGTTTGTCCAATGGGGGCTGTATAGATTGAAACGAGGCGAGGAACAAGCACGGATCCCTGTGGAACCCCAACAGCAAGAGGAAACGGAGAGGAGGTGGAACCCAAAAATGAGACACTGAAGGAGCGGTCAGAGAGGTAGGAAGCGAACCAAGAGAGCGCTGTGTCCTGGAGGCCAATGGAGCTCAGCATGCTGAGGAGAAGATGGTGATCAACAGTGTCAAAAGCTGCAGAGAGATCCAGAAGAAGCAGCAACGAGTAGTTGCCCTGAGATTTAACAGTGAGGAGGTCATTGGAGACTTTAGTTAAAGCAGTTTCAGTGGAGTGTAGGGTGCGGAAACCTGATTGTAAAGGATCCATAAGAGACTTAGCAGAGAGATAGCGGATTAGGCGAGAGTAGACCAAGCGTTCCAGAAGTTTAGAGATGAAGGGCAGGTTAGAGACTGGTCGATAGTTAGCAGAGCAGGATGGGTCAAGAGTGGGCTTTTTTAGTAAAGGGGTTATAATAGCGTGTTTGAAGGAGGATGGAAAGATCCCAGTGGAGAGAGAGAGGTTACAGATTGCAGTTATGTGAGAGAGGACAGCTGGAGAAATAGACTGGACAAGGTGGGAGGGAATGGGGTCACTAGAGCAAGTGGTGGGGCGCGCAGACAGCAGAAGCCTGGACACTTCTTCTTCTGTCGTTGGGTCAAGAGCTGAGAGCAGACTAGAGGACGTGCGGGGAGGGACAGGATGGGTGCTGCTTGGGGTTTGAGATGAGATGTTTTGCCGGATACTGTCAATTTTGTCTTTGAAGTGAGTGGCCAGGTCTTCAGCACAGAGGTCAGTGACCGGGGCCTGAGCTTTAGGTCTGAGGAGGGAGTGGAAAGTGTCGAACAGGCGTTTAGGGTTGTTGTGTAAGGTTGAGATGAGGGAGGGGAAATATTTTTGGTTGGCACAATGCAGGGCAGAGTGGTATGTCCTGAGCATGAATTTATAGTTTAGAAAGTCTGCAGGTAGCTTTGACTTTCTCCACAGATGTTCAGCACACCTGGAACATCGCTGCAGATGGCAAGTCTGAGGAGTGTGCTAAAGCTGCGGGCGTCTGACTCTGGTGGTGCAGTGTGTGAGTAATTGCCAATATGTCCAGGGTGGTTGTGAGCGTTTCTTTGTAATGTTTGACAGCCAGGTCAGGACAGAAGAGGGAGGAGATTGGGGGCAGTGAGGACTGTATGGTGTCAATAAGTTCAGAAGATTTCGGAATAGGTGATGGGTAGGTGTGTCCAGAGAAGGCTGAGAGTTAGTGATAGTGAAGGATATAAGGTTGTGATCAGAGAGAGCAAAAGGAGAGTTGGTAAGATTAGAAATAGAGCAGGGGCGACAGAAGACCAGATCAAGAGAGTTCCCATCCTTGTGAGTTGGAGAGTCTATAAGTTGTGAGAGGCCAAGGGAAGAGGTTAGTGAAAGAAGACAAGAGGCAGAAGGAGACATAGGGTTATCAATGGGGATGTTGAAATCACCCATGATGAGAGTGGGCATTTCAGTAGATAGGAAGTGAGGGAGCCAGGCAGCAAAATGATCCAGAAACTGGCGGGGTGAGCCGGGGGTCTGTACACAACCGCGACTCGGAGTGAAAATGGTTGAAAGAGTCTGAGGGTGTGGACCTCAAAGGATGGGAAAGTGAGTGAGGGTGCAGGAGCAATGACCTGGTAAGTGCAGTGTGGAGAGAGAAGTATGCCGACTCCTCCACAAGGCCTGTTCTCAGGTCTGGGGGTGTGGGTGAAGTGAAGGCCGCCATGGGTGAGAGCGGCAAGGGAAGCGGTGTCTGATTGCTGGAGCCAAATTTCTGTGAGAGCTAGGAGATTGAGGGAGTTAGAGAGCAATAGGTCATGCACAGCAGTAAGTTTATTACAGATGGATCGGGCATTCCATGGAGCACACTTAAAAGGGAAAGGAAAAAACGTACAACAAATATTACGCAGGTTGGCAGGGTTTCTGTGGGAGGAAGAGCAGGAGGTGGGATAAGAAGTAAAGGAAGGTGGTCCGGGGTTGGGAGAGAAGTCTCCTGCAGCGAGAACCAGGAGAATGAAAAGTGACCGCAGATGGTTCAATGATGAATATGAGCGACGTTTGTGCAGCACCCTGAAAGAGGGTGGTTTGGGGTAGTTAAAGTAAGTAAGTAGTGCATGGGAGAGGAAAGGAGAGAGGAGTGTATGTGGACAGAATTAATTGGAGGCATGACTGGACGATAGGACAGGAGGAAAAAGGCAGCAAGATAGATTGCAGTAGTAAGCATGGTGATTAAGCTGTTGGTTTGAAAACTCAGTTACTTACAAAGATAAGTTTCTGCCCACTTTGGTCATAATTCGGTCAAAATTCATCGTCACTTCAAAAAAGCTGTCACTTAGAAAATGCTGGCAGACCAAAAGGCTCCAATATATACTGTGGATTGATTAGATCACCCCTTTCAGGTGACAGAAACGGGTGGGGTTATAAAGAAATAACAGAAAGGAAATGCTTCAAAGGCAACTGCTGTATGGTCTAGTTAAACATATAAATGCATGCTAATTATTTTAAACAGCGCAGGGGGGTCTATGCAATTTACACATACCAGAACACACAGTACAGGGAAATGAAATACAACAGTGGTTAGGATGGGATGATGGGGTTTGTAGCAGATGATGACATGCCAGAACACACAGTACAGGGTAATGAAATACAACAGCGGTTAGGATGGGATGATGGGGTTTGTAGTAGATGATGACATGCCAGAACACACAGTACAGGGTAATGAAATACAACAGCGGTTAGGATGGGATGATGGGGTTTGTTGTAGATGATGACATACCAGAACACACAGTACAGGGAAATGAAATACAACAGCGGTTAGGATGGGATGATGGGGTTTGTAGTAGATGATGACATACCTGTGAAGAAAGAAAGAACAAAGCCATAAGGTGGGAGCAGAGACAATGGTGAGTGTCAGATAATTTGGTCAAAATTCATCGTCACTTCAAAAATGCTGTCACTTAGAAAATGCTGGCAGACCGAAAAAAAAAAAGTGGGGTAAACAGTGAAAAAAAACATACTTGCACCAAGTTTGCAGGGGGTTTTGTTTTTATGTTGTAAACTCTTCAGTATAAATAATGTGTTTTCTGTATTCTGCAGGTTTATACGATTCTGGCAATTCCAAATATGTAGAGTTTTTGTTATATTTTAGTATTGTTATAAAAAAGCAAACATTCTACTAGTATGTCTTAAATTAATGCTGCAGTCCCATTTACTTTGACCAGCTGTATATTACTCACTGTAACGGCTGGGTAGTGGATCCACTGGACCACCGCAAGCGATGGCAACAACCACGCCAGGGAGCGGAGTCTAAGTAGGTCCCGGCTTTCACCAGAGCCCACTGCAAAGCGGGATGGACTTGCTGCGGCGGGATTCTACCTGGTCGCTAACCCTGACGCGGCGGGCTTGCGGTGGCGGCCGAGGTGCAGTGAGGTACAGAATCATGAGACAAGAACCGTAGTCGTGGGCACGCCGGAAGGTCAGGGTAGGTGGCAGAGGTTCGGAGTCGAGAAACGTAGCAAGAGGTCTGGTACACGGCAAGGCAAGAACACACTTAAAGAACACTTTTTCTAGGGCACGAGGCAACATTGATTCAGCAGGGAAGCACCGTGGGCCGAACCAATATTTAGGGGCAGCGCCCGGCAATTAGCCAATTACTGGCATGCTAGCCCTTTAAATTTACAAAAATGAGCGCGCGCGCGTGCGCCATAGGGACCGGCCGGCAGAGGATGTGGACGGGACAGGAACGAGGAATGGTGAGTACAGAGGGTGAGTGCACCCGCGGCCAGCGGCACTACCCGTCCCCGGCAGGCACCCTGGGGAGAGGGTACGGGTGCGCCCGCGGCCCGCGGGCCGGAGCGCGGCGTCACCCGCTACACTCACTCACTCTGGCCACAGGCGATTAACCCCTTATATGCTGCAATCAATCGCGATTGGGACAACAAAGGGAAAGACAGGGAGAGGGAGCTCCCCATTGGAACAGCTGTGGCACGATTACGGACTCTGATGGTTTCCCTGACAGCCTGGATGCTTTCTTCTGTGTACTGCTCTCAATTGTTACAGTGATCTGAAGATCACTGATACAAGTTCTCTATGGGGAAAAGTAAAAAAGAGGTAAAAAAGTACAAAAAAAAATTAAAAAAAATAAAAACACGTACACTGCGCTTTATCACTTTACAATTGCCAATCGCCCCCAAAAAGATAAAAAATAATGTATATAAAAAAAAAAGTATGCATATTTGGTATTGCCAATTTCATAGCGACCTACCCTATAAATCTTTCTCGTTATTTAACCCAAACTATGAACACCATAAAAAAAAAACCTGAAAGACAAGTCATGGAATTACGTTTTCATTCATCCTTCAGCACATGAAATGGAATTAAAAGCGATCAAAAACTCATATAAACACCAAAGCGGTACCAAAAAAAACCAGTTCATCCTACAAAAAAAACCCTTTGCACAGCTCTGTATATGGTAAAATAAGAAAGCTATGACTATGAGATGGTAATGATGCATAAATATTGTTTTTAAAGTGCTACAACATAATCGTATTGACCCACAGAGTAAAACTTATTTGTCACGTGCTATTAAAAATAAAAAAACACTACTAGGATTGCAGTATTTTCTTCATTCAGGTTTCCAAAAAACGGATTTAAAAGCGATCAGAAAGCTTTGTCCCCCCAAAAATGATACCAATAAAAATGCCAACTCATCCCGCAAAAAAACAAGTACTATACAAGAAACAGGAAAACAGAAAAATAAAAGTTATGGCTCTCAGACTATTACAAGACTTTTTATTGTGTAAAAACATAAGAAATATACAAATTGGGTATCGCTGTATCGACCTGCTGAGTAAAGCTAGCATGTCAATTATACCGCATGGTGACCACTGTAAACAAATTAAAATAAAATCCACTACCAGAATAGCTGTATTTTGTTAAAAAAAAACTCCCAAAAACCTTGATAAAAGGCGATCAAAGCATCATATGAACTGCATAATGACACCAATAAAAACATCAGCTCATCCTGCAAAAATACAAACCCTTAATCAGCTCCATATACAGAACAATAAAATAGTTATGTCTGTCAGACTATGATGACATAAAAACACTATTTTTTTACAAACGCATTTCTATTGTGTAAAAGAAAGGGAACATTTCTTCTTAGGGAGAGCACCATATAGGCATGTGGAGATTCGAAATTGCCTTTTGCACTCCACAAAGCATCTGCATATCACAAGGCATTATGGGAAAGGAGCTGAAAAGCTCAAGCGCCCTCTATTGGATGTAACAATCCTCAATTTGCTTTTGACCCACTGAGTCTTTGGAAAGCAAAAGGGATATTAGCCAAGCCAGCATCATGCATCTGCACATAGCCATTTCTGGGTTTTGCTCCTCATCAGTGCAGAGCAGAGAGATACTGGCTGGCTGAGTGGGAGGCAATGAGTGGCTCACAAAGGGAAAATCTCTTCATAGGGAGAGCGCCATATAGGCGTATGGAAAAAGTAATAAAACATAAAAAGCTACGTAAAATTAATATAATTGTAATTGTACCAACCCGCATAGTGAATTTATCGCATGGCGAATGCTGTAAAAATGAAGACCAGAAAACAAATGGTGGAACTATGTCCCCCACTCCATTTTCATGGCTCTGTGCTAAAAAAAACTGTGACACCTGTGCACCCAAAATGCACAGTATACCCCTAGATAAGATCCATGAGGAGTGTTGAATCCAAGACGTGGTGACTTCTGGAAGGTTTCACCTGTTTTGGTACTTTGGGAGCTTTGTAAATGCAAAATTGCACTCACCAAAATCTTCCTTCCAAAAGCCAAAAAGCACTCCCTCCCTTGTACGCCCTGCCATGCGCCCAAACACATACATAGGGTATTGTCGAACTTTGAAGAAACTGTGCAACAAATTTTGGGGAGCTTTTTTTCCAGGATTCCTTGCAAAAATTAAAAAATTTCAGCAAAATTGGAAAAAATAAAATTTTCACAGCCTAACACTAAAAAAATTAGTGAAAGACCTGTGGGGTCAATATACTTACTACACCCATGAATATATTTCTTAAGGGGTGTGGTTTCAAATATGGGTTTCTTTTAGGGATGTTTATTAAGTTTTAACAACTTAGGGTATCCTTCAATCTGTAATTAAAATGAGACCACAAAGTCCAGTAGGTGCTCCTCCTACTCTGAGGCTTGTGTTTGAATCAAATAGCGCACTAGAGCCACATATGTGAAATCTCTAAAAACTAGAATTGGGGGAATTAAAGTTGTGTTGCATTTCCCTGTTCACATCTACCCTGTCCCAGTAAATAAAGAATTAAAATTGAAAATCTGCAAAAAAAAAGTGACATTTTGAAATTTCCGCTCCACCTTGCTTTAATTTCTGTGAAACACCTAATAAACCTCCTAAATGTTTTTTCTAATACTATAAGGGATATAGAGCCACATGTATGAAAAATGTCTAGGTCTAAAATTCACTCTGTTGCCCATAGCAACCTCTCCCGCAAGGCAGGACGGATTTTGCTGCAGAGGACCCCCAGGTCGCTACCCCCCACGTTGGTCCCAGCGGTGACAGCACAAGCCGGAGATGTAGACACCGGGAAAACGTGCGCGGACTCAAATAGGGATGAGCAGGCTAGGCAGGAACGTTGTGCGGAAGATGAAGGTCAGCACAACAGGAAAAGACTGGAACACAAACGGAGAGCCAAGGGAATTTGTTAGGGAGCGTACGAGGACGTCACTAGAGAACGGACACCAACAACTGGGTACCGACGGCAGGAAGAGGAATCCCTATTAGGCCCATGTCTGAACGCCATAGGTGGAAAAGGATTACCTGTTGAGTACTGGCCCTTTAAATCTAGAAGAGCTGCTCGTGCGCGCCCCTAGTGGCTGGCTGGGATAGTGCAGGCAGAGGTAGGGAAGTCAAAGCAGCGCGCCGCTCGAGGAGGAAGCAGGATGGGGTCGGGTAAGTAGAGGCGAAGCGAAGCACATGCCGGAAGTCCGGACCGCGGCACGCGGTAGATGATAGTTATAAACTATTTTGTGTGGAATAACTATTTGTCTTACACGCAGGCATTTTTCAACTTTGAAAATTATAATATTTATAAAAATGTCACTATTAGAGATGGGTGAATTGATTCTAATGAAGTGGAATTCGTTTAAAATTTCAGGAAAACTTCAATTCTGAACGAAGTCGAAATTTGGGGTGATTTGCGGGAACGAAGAGTGTTTTTAATTGATAAAATGGCTGCAAGCACATGGCGTTACATGGGGCAAAGAACTCTCGGAGGAAGAAAGGAGTACCCTAAATGACATTGTCAAGATGATAAAATCAGGTGTGGAAATTATCTTTGTTCCACTCCTTTATCCAATTAAATGCCTCCTCCGAATTATATGATTATTATAGCTGTCGACAGCCGGAGCTCGGGAAATACGACCCACTCCTTCTGTTTGGGACATAAATCTGATTTAATCACAGTAAATTACATTCCAATAGAACTTTTTAATCGCATGACTATTCTATCACTACATGATTGGTTAATTGGTGGTTCGCTAAAGAAAAGTTATAATTTGCATTGAAACGTATGAAGCATTAGCTGATATGACACATTCCGAAGCTCTCCTCTGTATCATCTGGAGGGAGGAGGAAGGCCTTGAATTTCTTGCTGTTAGCAACAGGCACTGCATCTGTCTCAAGGAAAGCTGTGTTGAAGATATCTGATACTTCGATAAGGATGTATAGCAGTAAAATCAGTTTAAACGAACTATCCGATGAGCTTAAAAATTGTAATGATGAAACAGACTTTTGATGTTTTTTCCTTAAATTACCAACTTGACAAAATGTGCAGAGATGAAGCCAATCAGAGACCAGTGGGATTCTGTGAAGTCACTGCACTATATAAGTCCAGACGCGACGCTGGCAGTTCACACTCCTCTCTCTTTGCCGTGTTAGCTGCTGCAGCTCCAGTAGTTGAGATCTCACACAAAAGAAAGAACTTTTATACAGCGATTTTTGGGGGGGTGTCACAGTTTTTCTCAGAGACTGCTTCTCTTACGTTCTAATTTTAATTTTGTGGGGTATTGGAATTGAAGTCCAGTTGCGTCCAATTCACTGCATATACATTTTAATGCTATCTGCTCAGTTCTGGAGCACATGAATATCCAAAGGTTATCTAAGCTGTTTTTGCTGTTGTATTCAGTTAAAGAAACAGCTTTTTTTACAATCCACTTACCAGTTAATTTTTGGCTGCTCCTTTCTTTTGGGCAATTTATATCCAAGGGTTAATTAAGCGTGTTTCTGCTGTTGTAGTCAGTAAAATAAACGGTGTTTTTCAACGGCAAAGAAGACATTTTTCTTGTAGCATAATTCATATCGGAAGGTCAAATAAGCGTATTTCTGCTTTTTTAGTCAGTAAAACACACGTCGTTTTAACACGCCACATACATGCTAATTTTTGGCAGCTCATTTCTTTTGCGCAATTTATATCCAAGAGATAATTAAGCGTGTTTTTGCTGTTGTAGTCAGTAAAATACACGTCTTTTTAACACGCCACATATCTCTTAATTTTTGGCATCTCATTTCTTTTGCGCAATTTATATCCAAGGGTTAATTAAGTGTGTTTCTGCTGTTGTAGTCAGTAAAATAAACTGTGTTTGTCAATGCCAAAGAAGAAATTTTTCCAGTAGCATAATTTATATCCGAAGGTGAATTAAGCATGTTTCTGCTTTTTTAGTCATTAAAATACACGTCATTTTAACATGCCACATACCTGCTAATTTTTGGCAGCTCATTTCTTTTGCGCAGACTATATCCAAGGGTTAATTAAGCGTTTTTCTGCTGTTGTAGTCAGTAAAATACACGTTTTTCCTGTAGCATAATTTATTTACGAAGGTTAATTAAGCCTGTTTGTGCTTTTATATTCAGTGCAATACACAGTATTTTTAAACGGCACATACAAGTACATTTTTCCTGGCCATTTGTGGAGCACAATTTATATCCAAGGGTTACCCAAGCTTGTTAGTGGGTTCATTTGAAGTCAAATACAGGGTTTTTGAAATTATCATATACAGTATTTCATTAAACAGAGTCTGTAAATTTTAAACAAACAGTATGTCAGACAGAGAGGTGGCAGGCTCTTCACATGCGAGTGGCAGTGGCACAAACCTTCCTGGAGCAGGCACAGGTCACAGCACAGTAAGGGGACGTCGCAGCAGGGGTGACTCGGTGAGGACAGAACTGCCGGTGTCTTGTAGCAGCCGTGTGTTGATCAGCAACACAAGGGTTCTTGATTGGTTGAGTAGGCCATCAACTTCATCCCAGATGACATTGACAACCCATTTTTGGTGGGTTCGTCAGATACAATTCTTAGTTGGCATGGCCCGGGAACAGGTCAACGGCCCTCACCTGTCCTCAACCCGCCTCTGTCCCGTTCGGGTCCCTCAGCCAGAAAACTAGTATGTGGTCTGGGCTCAGCACCACTATACAGCGAGGACGAACAATTTGAGGACAGTCAGCAGCTACTTGGCACTTTTGAGGTGGGCAGACATCCCCTGCTTCTTGCAGTATTAAATGGAGGTGGCATGGAGGTTTTTTGGCGAGCGGTCGCCTCTGCATACCAAGACGTTGAGGAGGACAGCAGTGACGATCAAAACACTCATGAAGTATAAACGTGGTGTTTGAATCCATTTTCTGCATTACACCATTGTTCAATGCAGCGTAGGGAAACTTGAACTGAAGGAGCCCCATAACTACAGGAATGTTTTAGGTGCTTATTTTGCATTCTGTGCCATTGTTTTTTGAATTCGTACAAACTGTAATGGGACAGAACAAAATAGAAGCAAAGCAAATGCTGCAAAAACTGGCTTTGGATGCACTTTTTCAGTATGAAGAATGTGAATGTATGTCCAACTTCAGAAACTAAAAAACACAAGTCTTTCTGGAGGCCTCCCCTGTTCCCGGTGGAACAATTACATCCACACAGTTTTAAAAGTGGTTTAAGAAAGCAGTTGATAAACGTTCATTTGTTCATGAACAGATAACACAGGTGATAAAGGAAAAGTTTGCTGAATATTATCAGGTTCCAGATTTTGAAAGCTGGGGAAATTTCTTTAGCGCATTTGTAATGGAAAAAGCTCCTCTCACAACGCCTAAAAGATATAAAATAAATAATACTAATAATAATTTTTAGAGCCTATAAAGAGTTTCCTTCAGCCTCGTCTGTCATATCCGTGTACCGTACCTCTTGCCTCCATCCCTTGACCACGATCCTTGCCGGCTGTCCTGACCTTACACTTGTTCCTGACTCCGAGTTTGCCGAACGATTTTGTACCTCGCTACACCTTGGTTGCCACCCCAAGCAAGTCACGTCAGGGGTAGCAACCTGGTAAACTCCCCCCACAGCAAGTCCATCCCGCTTTGCGGCGGGCTCTGGTGAAAACTGGGACCTACTTAGACCCCGCTCCCTGGCGTGGCTAATGCCATCGCTTGCCATGGTCCAGTGGATCCACTACCGCTGTCCGTGACAACATAAAGCAGTGGAATGATGTTATTCGTCCCGTAGTCCGCATGAAAGGGCCTGAGCAAACGGCAGGAGTCACGCATGAACTGCCACTGGCCAACATTAAAATTACACAGGGGTGTACTCCTGTCTGCTTGGATCGTCAATAAACCATTAATAGCCTTTCTCTATTCATAGAGTCATTCCAACATTTGGAGGCTGAAATTTCACCGTTTGGAAATGTCACATATCAGCCTATGTTGGGGGAGACCAGTCTGCCGCTGCAGTTTAAGGAGGGTGTGCTTAGTGGTGTAAGAACGGCTGAAGAGCATGCAAAGTTTAATTGGCCCTTTTTAGAATGACTTACAGAATGACTTACAGATGGGTGTAAGACTTGAACAACCTGATTGAGCATTTCCTCTCGGGGAATCATCCTGTTCACTTGGATCATCAAAAATCGTGAGTGGCCTTTCTCTGTTCAATAATATCCCCCTCTTAATATATTTATTCCGGTTCATCAATTTCCCCTGTTCAATAATTTCCCCCTGTTAATAAATTTATTCCTGTTCATCAATTTCCCCTTTTTCTTTCAGTTCCTGTCTGCCCGTGTACCCGACCTTTCTGCTATTTTACCTGACCTCGAATCTCCGCCGACTGCCCTGACCTGTTGGCTTTACCTTTGACTACGAGTTGCGTCTTACGATTCTGTATCTCGCTGCGCCTTGGATGCCACCGCAAACTAGTCGTGCCAGGGGTAGCGACCTGGTGGGACTCCCGCCGCAGAAAGTCCATCCTGCCTTGCGGCGGGCTCTGGTTAAAACCGGGACCTGCTTAGACCCCGTCCCTGGCGTGGCCCCCTACCACCGCTTGCGGTGGTCAGAGGAGCCCTACCCATGTCGTTACAATGGCTGAAGTGAATGCCAATTTTCCCTGGGCAGTTCTTTGAATGGTGCAGAGTCCACCATTTAAAAAAAGGGAGGACTGCAGTACCCCCCAACTTGGACAGGAGCACGGTCAGTTTCTGCACTTAGGGATGGCTAGACGCATACTGCTGTTCTTGGCAATCATCTCGGTGAACGACTGCTGGCACCATGAGTGCCGGGGAGCAGGGGGGTATCTGGACCGGTAGATGATGTAATAGACAGGGAGTTGTCTTCAGCAGACGTGGTGAAGCCTTGACTGCCTAAAATGGGAGGCGTCCCAATTGGGTGCTGCACTGTTGGGACAGGATGGACACCATGTTGAAACACTTTATGGTGACACTGCATGATGTTGATGCAGGGCCGTGGTGCCAATGTTAGGTCCCTGGTCACGCTTTACTTTCTGCCCACAGATTCTACATATAGTTATATTCGCTTCATCTGGTGTCTCGTCAAAAAACTGGCACACCGCCGAGTAGGTGATTTTACCACCAAACTCCGCACGACTGATGTTCCCGTCGCGGGACCCGGTTGAGCCCCTGTTGCCTTACTTTCTGGGACCTGCAAAGTGGGTGGTCTAAATAATGGCCATTTGGCTCCCAACTTCGCACTGCTGCCACCCTGCTGACTCCCGGCCACACTACCGACTTACGGGCTGCGCCACTGAGTGACACGCAAGCTGCCGCTCTTTTCTCCCAATGATAATGATGAACCCTTGTACACTGTTAGTCTGGATCAGCTGATTGCATCACATGGCTTTCAAAACCACCAGTGTGCTGATGACACCCAACTTTACATCTCCAACTCAGACATTAACTCTCTACTGTCCAAGATCCCAGATTGTCTGTCATCCAAATCCTCCTTCTTCTCCTCCCGTCTCCTAAAACTTAATGTAGAGAAAACGGAATGCTTCCAGGGTCGGGATAATGGGTAGTCGAGGTTAGGCGACCGCCTAAGGAGGCATAGAGTGGGCTGAATTTTTTCCTTTTGGGGGCACTTTATGCCTTGTTTAACTAAGGCACCTTACCTTGTCCCAGCCTTGCTTGCTTCACCCGGCTCTCAAGTGCGACATCGATTAGTGTTTGCCTGTCACCGCCGTCCACCTCAACTGTGTCGCTGTACAAAGCCTGTACAAAGCCTGACCAGTCACAACATAACCCCCCATTGCAACTCTCCTCATCACTGCAAGAAGCAGCGGATGTCTTCCCCACCTCTTTGCTGCCCACTGTCCTCAAATATTTTGTCCTCACTGTATAGTGGCGCAGAGGCCACAGCACATAGTAGTTCTCTGGCTGTGGGAAGCGAACAGGACAGAGGTGGATTGAGGACAGGTGAGAGCCCCTCACCTGCTCCCGGGCCATGCCAACTAGGGGTTGTGGGTGACAAACCCACCGACTCTTGGCTGGGGTTGTCAGATGTCATCTGGGAAAAAGTGTATGACCTAGTGTGTGTTCAACACATGGCTGGTAGATGACACCGGATGCTGTGGCCTTGCAGGGTGACTCCTGCTGTGACGTCCCCGTAGTGTGCTGCGATCTGTGGCGGCTCCGGTAACCTACTTCTGTATTCTTTGACGCTATCGTAGGACCTTAGCCCTCAGCTCATTTCTTTCCAGCTGGCACTGTCGTTACCTTGTCAGGCTGTGTTCCCACTTCAGTTTTTTGGTCAGTTTTGCCCCCGTAAGTGCCCAGGGAATTGAAGGGTGAAGCGATTCTAACAGCGGTGGCAGTCATGTGCGTGTCATACTAAAACACAGCATTGTATGAAGACCAAACCAAGGTATCTCTGCATATTTAAGCATGGCACAATGTTCTACAGCACTCTACAGGCTCTGTGCAGCCAGCTAATAGCTGTTTTTTAACGCAATTCGTCCCGAAGTAATTCGGACCGAAATGGATTTTATCGGAAAATTCAGCGAAGTCGGCGAACTGTATTTTTGAGAAATTCGCCCATCTCTAGTCACAATATAAATAATAAATAAACACGATATAAACAAGGATTGTATGGACCAAAATTTCTTACTAACTTAAAGCACAATGTGTCACAAGGAAGCAGTCTCTGAATCATATGGATAGGTAAAAGTATCAAAAAGTTATTCTTACATAAATTAACATGTCAGATTTAAAAAATAGGGCTCTGTCATGGAGGCCAAAACTGACTGCGGCAAAAAGGGATTAATGTCTATTACATTGTAATCATCATCAGAGTCTAACCAGCATCAGTACATTGTATGTGACAAAACTGCAGAATATTCTGACATTCTGAACAGCCATAACATTAAAAGCATTAACAGGTTAAGTGTATAACATTGCTTGATAATGTTGTGTTCAGTGATGGTGACTGGTGGATGTGAAAAAATTTGCCTTAACTGCCTAGGGACCCAACATGCCATTTCCTGGCCCTGCTGTTTAGAACTATGCTTGCTTGCAAAGGTTATGGAGCAGAGATGCTTCATTCATAATTATAGGAGATGGTTGTCAAAAGTAAAAACAAGATATTACTTTTCTAAGAAAATTGAGAAATGTAAGTAGTAACTAGTATTAATTTGACCTAGAGAATTTATTCATCTCTGCTTGCATATTTCTCTTATGGTGCCAGTTGTTTGTTGCGCACCCTTCCCCAGCAGATGATGTCAAATGCATGCGTACAGTTAACTTTCTCCCCAACTATAACCACACAGCATTTTACATTTTTATGGTAAAATAGCTGAGTTACATTGTACAACTTCCCTGAGCCGGCATAGTGTTGTCTCTATTACTATCTCAGAGACCTCTCAGTCTGTTTCTTACAGAACAATTAAAAAAATAAAAATTTCATTACTGTTCACTACGGTGAACAGTGGAATATAATCCCTCGGTTCCATAAAACAAAAAGAGGAAATAACCATGTCAATGTCATTTTTATCTCATCTGAAAAGCAAGTGAAGATATTGCAGAGCCCAGACGCATGCTAGTGAGAAAATGAAATTATCTTAAACTCAGGAGAATTAGAGGTAAATGAAGTGCTCGTCAAGTAAAAGCTGATTATCCATGTTGCCCATAATAGTAAGTGCTGGTTTCAGGTTTTCCTGCATTTCTTGTAAAAGGATAGATGTCTTGGTCTATGTAACCTCACACAAATAGACTTTGAACGCCAACCTTGTTCTTTATTATGCAAACTCATTCTTGCAATCACAAGTGGCAATGGTTTGTAAATACTTCCTTAGCTTTCTCAATGAGGGAAAGCAATTTTGACAACGATGTGTCTATATGTATATATATATATATACCGTGCTTCCCCGAAAGTAAAACAGCGTCATACATTCTTTTTACCCCCAAAAGTCCCACTATGTCTTACTTTCGGGGTTTTTGTCTTATAATTGGGGGTATATGGCCCCATAGGCAGGTATAAAGGGGAGGCTGTAGGCAGGGTATAGGGAGCTATTTGGCAGCTGTAGCAGTTTTTAGGCAGCTGTTGGCAGGTATAGGGCCGGCTGTAGGCAGGTATTGGGCATGTTTTAGGCAGCTGTAGGCAGGTATAGGCAGCTGTAGGCAGGTATAGGACCGGCTGTTTGCAGGTATAGGCAGCTGTAGGCAGGTATAGGCAGCTGTAGGCAGGTATAAGCAGCTGTAGGCAATAATATCAAAATAAAAAAACAAACAATCACTTACCTGGATCCCCGCTGCTCCCTCTCACATGCTCTCGGCTCTGCTCTATCTTCTTGCCGGCACAGGCGGGTGACATCATCGCACGCAGCGTGATGACGGGAGCTCCGGACAGCCGCGAGTCTGCGGTAGTTTTTCTTTAAGAAGCCCTCCTACTCTATACAGGTAACAAGTTCAAACAAATGCAATTAATACAGGTAATGAGTGCAAAGGTTACCTGTCCACATACTCATTCGATCACAATCCAACTTCTCCATCTTGACCAAGAGCTGTCTAAGGACACGAGGGACAAAATTGTAGACCTACACAGCAGCATGGGCTACAGCACAATAGACAAACAGCAACAACTGTGGGTGCAATTATTAGAAAATGGAAGAAGCACAAAATGACTGTCAAGCTTCCTTATTCTGGGGCTCCATGCAAAATCTCACCTTGTGGGTTAAGGATGATTCTGAGAAAGGTCAGGAATCAGCCCAGAACTAGGTGAGCCTGGTTAATGATCGGAATAAAGCTGGGACCACAGTCTCAAAGATTACCATTAGTAACACACACACTCATGCCAGCACATATCCAAGCCCATTTGAAGTTCACCAATGACCATCTGGATGATACATTGGAGGCCTGGGAGAAGGCTATGTGGTCAGATGAGACCAAAATATAATCACTCGCCGTGTTTGGCTGAGGAAGAAAGATAAGTACAACCCCAAGAACACTGTCCCAACCATAAAGCATGGGGGAAGGAACATCATACTTTTGGGTGCTTTTCTACAAAGGAAACAGGATGACTACACCAAATTGAAGGGAGGATGAATGGGGCCATATATCGCAAGATTTTGGCCAACAATCTCCTTTCCTCAGTAAGAGCATTGAAGATGGGTCATGGCTGGCTCTCCCAGCAGCACAATGACTCGAAATAAACAGTCAGGGCAGCTAAGAAGTTGCTTCATTAGAAGCATTTCAAGGTCCTGAAGTGTCCTAGCCAGTATCCAGACCTAAACCCAATCAAGGACCTTTGGAGGGAGCTGGAACTCAATGAAGCCTAGTGATAGCCTATAAACTTGAAAGACTTGTTCAAGAACTACAGGAAACGTCTGACCTCTGTTATTGAAAACAAAGGTTTCTGTACCGTATATGAAGTTCTGTTTTTCTATTGTAACAAATATTTATTTCATGCAATAAAATGCAAATTAATTATTTAAATATCATACCATGTGATTTTCTGTTTTTTTTTATATTAAGTCTCTCACAGTTGAGATGTACTTACGATAAAAATTACAGACCTCATCATTCTTTGTAGGTAAGAAAACTTGCAAAATTGCCAGTGTATCAAATACTATTTTTCCCCACTGTATATATTGTGGAGGATTAGCGTTGGAATCAGGTAGCAGCCGGAGCTCCAACAGACACAGTGACACTTCAAATAAAGTCAAAATTAAGACAAAGCCTGGGTTTATTAATACATCGATAAAAATACTACAGTCTAAAGTTCATGCAAAAAACCACATAAAACAAAATAAGCTCGGATGAGCTCTAACTAAAATAGACAAGGGACCTTATAATACTAGGGACATACTGAATGACCCTGGGCATGCCCTGAACACAAGTAACACTTACGACATGGCTTTAGCATTCCACCAGCAGGCAACAGAGACCTGCACACTCAGCCTTTATAGGCCTGATACCAGCCTCACCTGATACATGGGAGTGACCTCCCACCCATCACTTTGGCCACTCCAGGAAAGAATCAGCCCAGACTAAGCAGCTTGGAACCACTGTACTAAGATGTGTCAGCAACGTAGTGCTACTGACACAAACTGCCGGTTTCCTTCACCGAACCCAGCAGGAAGTGATTTCACCATCCTAGTCACTGCCGGAGCAGCTTGTTAGAGCAAAGAGAGGTGGCCGGTTACTAGGGACGCTGGTGTACAAAAGCAGGAGATAGTATTTGTTTTAACTCTGTAGGGAGGCAGAATCAGAATACAATGTATTTGGTAATAGTCTTTGTTTACCTTTGCCTACATATTTTAAGCTAATCAGTGAAATGGGAATATGCCTTTAAGTACTGAATCATTTGCAGTTGGGCATTTCATTGCTGCATAATGCAGTTTTGGTGAAGTTTTTGAATGATTGTTTTAAGGCAAAAAAATTAACTGTAACAAAGTATAAACTCTTTAGGCCACGTGTATGAAAATTGTCTTGGTCCAAGACTTTGCCGCCCAAAGCAACCAATCGGAGCTCCACTTTCATTTTATATAATGCTCTGAAAAAAATGAAAGGGGAGCTCTGATTGGTGGCTTTGGGCGACAACGAAAGTCTTAGATATAGAAAATGTTCATACATGTCCCCCTTTTTTTAATACAGCTCTGGGTATTACAGAAAAAAATACTGAAAACTGCATAACTTTTAGGCCAATGACCATTATGACTACAGTGGAATCACAATGAGTCTAATAATTTGAATCTATAGGTGCTCCATGACCCCATACACAGTAATTCCATTATGTTCTCCATTCTCCCCTAGAATCACATATTATGGCATATGATTAATTTTCATATCGATACACACAGAATCTGAAAAGAAAAAAAAACTGTGTGTCTCCATGTAAAGTCAGAAACACACAGATGAATGCACATTATAAACCCATAGACCTATTTATATCATTGCCATTTCAATATTCTGCACTTAAACTGGTATGAAGAAATAGTAAGAAATTATTAGCTTTTTATTTTACAAAGTTCAACATAGAAAACCGTTTTTTTGGAATTTTTTTGGGAGTTGTTTATACCCATTGCTTTTATATGTTTTTTGGGGCTTTCAAAACTGTATTAGGGATTGTTTTTTTTGCTTTCTTCATTATTTTAAACCTATTCTAAGGGGCGAATTTCTAAAAAAATTAAATTCTTCACTTCGCCGAATTTTCCGACAAAATTTTTTTTCCAATTCTTGGGCACAAATCGGTTAAAAAAGCAATTTTTCCGGGTGCACAAGCTCGGGTGCTGTAAACTTTTGGGGGCCTGCTTAAATATGCGAGGGACGGGGTTTGGGTCTTAACATTGTTGGTTTTAGTTGACACGCAGATGACTGCGCGCTTTAGAATCGTTTACTAAAAAAATTCCCGGGGATTAAAAGGGGGAAAAACTGACCAAAAAAAAAAAGGGGAATTAGCCTGATAAATCTTCCAAAAAAGCTGGAAAAAAAACAAGGGGGAAGCTCAGGTGGAAAACATTAGTGACAATGGGGGGGGGGACGGCGCGCCACAGCAGCAGGGTGGCATGGCCATACATTTGGGGTGGGGCAAAACGGGGAAAGCCACGAGGGCAAAATGACTGGAGGGGAGGTCACGGCGGCACAGTATAGGTCAGGGAGTGGCACAAAAGACATTTGGGGCGGAAAGCAGTATTAGGCCACAATGGCACAATGAACGGTGGGGGTCACGAAAGCCAGATGAGAAGGCAGTGGCACAATGCTTTGGAGGGGGCAAAACATATTAGGCCCCAAGTGGCACAATGATACGTGTGGGGGTCCGACGCAGCAGCTGAGGTAAGGGGTGGGACAATGACATTCTGGAGGGGCAAAAAAGTATTTTGGCCAAAAGTGGGCCTCACCAGTGTGGAGGTCACGGCAGGCCGTATGAATCAGGCAGTGGCACAATTTACTTTGGGGCCAAAACAGTATT
>JAODAL010026054.1:0-57442 GCA_025379985.1 Phyllomedusa bahiana
ACCTTTCCTATACTAATTTTTCCTCTTAATGGCTGTCAGCCTGGTCCTAAAAAGCTACAGCCCTGTTAACCCCCCCTGGTTGGGCGCCCACGGGGTGCTATAGCTACAGACTTTTGGATCCCCCCTGATAGGCGCCAGCACTGGTTTCTATACCCTACAAAACCCTGTTCCTCCCCCCCGTAGGCTGCCAGCACGGGTTTTGCTATAGCTACAGACCTTTTTCAATCTTCTAATGGCTGCCGCACGGGGTGTATAGTACAGACTGTTCTCCCTGATGGGCTGCCACATGGTTTTGCTAAGGCTACAGACCTGTTCCTCTCTCCTGTTTCTCCCCAGCCTGGTGCTTTAGCTAAAAACCTTTCGATCTCTCCCTGATGGGCTGCAGCAGGGGTTTGCTATAGCAAAACAGCCGTTCAATTCTCCTGATAGGCTGCCAGTTTTTGGTTGCTTTTAGCTACAGACCTTTTTTGGATCTCTCCTGTTTGGGCTGCCAGAAACCTATTTCTTTAGCAGCTCGTCAAATGCAGGCCAGTAGCGCCACAAAAAGAAATCGACAAAACAGGCTGAGGTGGATGAACGAGTATGAGACAACCCCCTTTAAAAATTTTTTTTTTAACCAAATTAAAGGGACACTACCATCAACATTTTTGACAAATAATGAATTTTTTACTTTTAATTTTTTTTTTTTATAACTTTTTAAAGTTCCATTTTTTGTCCTTCCCTTGAAAAGCCCCCCCTTTTTTCCAGAAGAACGCTTTAATTTTTTTGCAAATTTTTTTTAAAGTTAAAAATTTAAAAAACCCCCCCCCTGAAAAAAGAAAACCCCCCCCCAATCAAAAAGTTGGCCTTAAATTTTTTTTCCTTAATTTTTTTGGCCTTAAAAAAAATTGTGCCCCCCACGGGTTAAGGAAAAAAAGTGTCCAATTTTCCCCCCCCTTTTTTTCCCCCCCCCCCCCCCCCCCCCCCCCCCCCCCCCCCCCCCCCCCAAAAAAAAAAGGGGGGGGGGCCCCCCCCCCCGAAAAAAAAACCCCCCCCCCCCCCCCCCCCCCTTTTTTTTTTGGTTTCCCCCCCCAAAAATTTTTGGGGTACCCGGGGGAAGAGTTCCCGGGGTCCACCAGTGGAGTGATTTTTTGGGGGCCCCCCATGGGAGTGATTCTTGGGGCCACCATTTGGGTTTTTCTTGGGGCCCCCCCAGTGGAGATGTTTTTGAGGTCCACCAGTGGTGTTGATTCTTGGGGCTCCACCAAGTAATGATTCTTGGGGCCCCCGTGGAATGATTTTTGGGGGGCCCCCATGGAGATGATTTTGGGGACCAGTGGAGGAATTTTTGGGGCCCCAATGGGGGATTCTTTTGGGGCCCCCCATTGGGAAATGTTCTTTGGGCCACCGGGAGTGATTCTTGGGGTCCCCCCAGTGGGGATGATTTCTTGGGTCCCCCCCGGGGGTGATTTGGGGCCACTTGGAGGATTTTGGGGGCCCCCCCCAAATGGGGATGAACTTGGGCCCACAGTGGAGTTTTTTATCTTGGGTTTCCACCCCAGGGAGTTGTTTTGGGGCCCCCCAGTGGATGAATTCCCTTGGGGGCCCACCTGGAGCTGATTTTGGGGGGCCCCCCAGTGGAGTGAAATTTTGGGGGGGCCCCCCAGTGGGATGATTTTTGGGGGCCCACCAGTGGGAGAGATTCTTGAGTCCACCAGGTGTTGATTCTTTTGGGGGTACCTGGAGATGAAACTTTTGGGCCACCAGTGGAGCTGATTCTTGGCGCCCCCCAGTGGGATGTTTTTTTGGGGGCCACCTGGGGTGACTTTTGGGGGCCCCAGGGGAGTTGATTCTTGGGGCCCACCGTGGAGTTTATTCTTGGGGCCCCCCCAGGGGGGTTGTTCTTGGGGCCCACCAGTGGAGTTGATTCTTGGTGTCCACCAGTGAAGCTGATTCTTGGGGCCACCAGGGGAGTTGATTCTTGGGGCTCCACCAGTAGCGATGATTCTTGGGGCCCACCAGTGGAGATGATTCTTGCGGCCCCAGGGGGAGATGATTTTTGGGGCCACCAATTGGGGGGTGATTCTTGGGGCTCACCAGCGGAGTTGATTCTTGGTTCCCACCAGTGCAATTGATTCTTGGTTCCCACCAGTGCAATTGATTCTTGGTTCCCACCAGATGATTCTTGGTGGCCATCATTGGAGTTGAGTCTTGGGCTCAACCAGTGAAGTTGATGATCTTGGGGCCCACTAGTGGAGTTCTTTGGTGCCCACCGCTGGAGCTGATTCCTAGGACCCAGCAGTGGAGTTGGTTATTGGGGCCCACCAGTGGAGATGATTTTTGGGGCCACCAGTGGAGACGATTCTTGGGCCCATCAGTGGAGACTATTCTTGGTTCCCACCAGTGGAGTTGATTCTTGGTTCTCACCAGTGGAGATGATTCTTTAGCGCCCAACCTTCGGCTCCTGAACATACCTTACATGCCTCTTGCTTTCTGCCCCAGGGCCCACCATGACCAGGAGCCCACTGCTCTGTGAGGCTGCTCTTACACCTTCCACTTGACTCACATTTCCAGAGCTCAGAACGGCATTCTTGACGATTTGCACGTTTTTCTAATCTGCCATCCTCACGACTGCTAACACACGGGATTGTTGGATTTTCCAGACTATTGGAACCCTCCACTGGCTCTGGGGTCCACCCATTAGGGGCCATTTACGTCCTCAATGTTCTGTCCTCACTGGCCGGTGCTATGGGACACGGTGCGGTGAGGGCCTCGCTACGTTGCCTCTTTCCGGCTGCAGAGTAATTAGCAATTTACTAAAGATGTCGGCGCAGTAAACCGTTAGTCAGCAATAGACGTTCGTGTAGCTGTGCCAGATGGTGCGGGCAGCCCGCGAACACGCCTGCAAGAAGCGGGGGCAAAGCAAACACAATTTTAGAGATAAATTATTTAGACGGAAAATGACAGAAGCTGAGGGAATAGAGAGGACAGGCGGCCGAGGCCGGAGCGGCTGCACAATGCCAGGAGGAAGGTGCGCGAGCAGGTCCCAGCCTGCAAACACAAGCCTCAGCTTCTCTTCAAGGGATTGTCTACTTCTATGGAAATCAGTGTTCTCCAACCTGTGGCTCTCCGGCGGCTGCACAACTACAGCTCGCAGCCTGTGACATTCAGGGGATGCTGGGAGTTGTACTTCTGTAACAACACTAGAACACTAATTGAAATCACTGCAATCGTTCTAATAGACGATATGTTGTAATATCTGACCTGCTTGCTGTAAGTGAAAAGTAAGTGAAAAGATGATGACCTAGCCATGCTCACACAGCTGAGGGTTTGTTACTGTGTATCAGGGTAGGCAGGTCTTTGTGAGAAACCCCAAAGCCCGCCAAATTTCTCTCTTTCCACTAAAGGTTGTTTAGTTATAGGTAAGGAAAATGCTTTAGGACATGGCATGCTGGGAGTTATAGTTCTATCAGCACCAGGCTGACATGACATGCTGGGAGTTATAGTTCTAAAACAGCAGGCTGACATGGCATGCTGGGAGTTGTAGTTCTAAAATAGCAGGCTGATATGGCATGCTGGGAAAGGGGGGCGGGGGTTTGTTTTATCAAAAGCAGGCCCAAACGGGCCAAAGCTGGGGGGTTGTAGTTCTAAAAAAAGCAGGCCCACACCCCCATGTGGAGTTGTAGTTTCTTTAAAAAAGGGAGGGGCCCACACTGCATGTGGGGTTGTGTTCTTTAAAAGCAGGTGGGCTGGATGCTGGAAATTGTTGTTCTAAAACAGCAGGTGAAAATTTGGATTTCGGGGGTTGTAGTTCTAAAACAGCAGGCCGACACGGCATGCTGGGAGTTGGTTAAGGGTTTTTTTTTTAAAAAAAAAGCAGGCTTTACGTTGGCAAAGCTGGGAGTTGCAAACTCATCAACACCAAAAGGTGCATGGCCTTTCTGGGGGTTGTAGTTTTAAAAAAAAAAAAGGCCCGTTTTGGGATGCTGGGGGGTTGTAGTTCTAAAACAGCAGGCTGATATGGCCCTTTCTGGGGTTGTAGTTTACCGGGGCAGGGGTGATATGGCATGTGGGAGTTTTTAAATTCTAACGCGGGCCCGGTATGGCATGCTGGGGTTTTTAAATTCTAACAGCAGCAGGCTGACATGGCATGCTGGGAGTTGTAGTTCTATCAACAGGGAGGTGTTTTGGCATGCTGGGGTTGCAGTTTCCCAAAAAAGTTTGGGGGACTGGCTTTTGGGAGCGTAGCCAAATTTGCTCTGTTTTACAGCCTTCTGTCTCTGTATTTCAGCAGCACTTCTTTTTAATTTCAGCCCCCTTCCCCCCGTAAGCAGCCCTTTGTATACAGCCCCTCCTGTCTCTGTTTATTGCGCACTGTCTCTGTATTTAGCAAAACCCCCTCGTTTTCAGCTGTTTTTCTTGGGATTTAGCAGCCCTGTCCCCTGTATTTAGCAGCCCCTTTCTGAATTAAAAGCCACTCGGGCCTGTTTTTATTGCGCAGGTCTCTGTATACAACCGCTCTGTCTCTGTATATAGCAGAAATGTCTCTGTATACAGCCACTCTGTTTCTGTATATAGCAGCCCCTCTGTTTTCTGTTTTCAGCCACTTGTTTTGTTTAAAAGCAGCACTCTTGTATTACCCCCTGTCGTGTAAAAAGCAGCCCTTTTCTGTTTTTACAGTCGCTCTGTAGTGTAAAAATAGCTTTCCCCCTCTGTATTCCCGCCGTCTGTATACAGCCGCTCTGTCTCTGTATATAGCAGCCCTCTCTGTATACAGCCGCTCTGTCTCTGTATATAGCCGCCTTCCCTGTATACAGCCGGTCTGTCTCTGTATATAGCAGCACTCTCTGTTTTTCGCCCGTTTTGTATATAGCCGCTATGTTTGTATTTTAGCCGGGCCCCTCTGTATACAGCCGGCCCTTTTGTCAGTGTATATAGCAGCCCTTTGTTTACAGGGCCCCTCTGTTCTGTTTTATTGCAAAATCTCTTGTATACAGATGGGTTTTATATAACCCCTATGTCTCTGTATTTGCTGCATCTCTTTTATACAGCCGGGTCTGTCCCCTTTTTATATAGCCGCAATCTCTGTATACGGCTGTCAGTGTATATAGCGCCCCCTCTTATTCAGCGCTCTGTCGTGTATATGCAGCCCTTCTGAAAACAGCCCGTTTATATTGCTGCTCTGTCTCCCCGTATATAGAGCAGTCTTGTATACGGGCCCCTCTGTCTTGTATTAGCCGCCCCTTTTCTGTATTAAAAGCCCCCCACCCGTCTCTGTATATAGCAGCTCTCTCTGTATACAGCCTGTCTGTATATAGCCGCTATGTCTCTGTATATAGCCGCACTCTCTGGGAAAACAGCCGCTCTTTTCCCCCTGTAATTTTGCAGCCCCCTTTTGTTTAACAGTCTCTGTCTTGTAAATAGCGCTCTCTCTGTATACAGCCCCGTCTGTTTTAGCCGCTTTGTCTCTGTATTTTTGCCGCACCCCTCTGTTTACAGCCCCTCTGTTCTGTATTTAGCCGCACTCTCTGTAAAACAGCCCCCTCTGTCTCTGTATATAGCGCCCTTCGTAAAACAGCCAAAATCTGTCGGGGTATTTTTGCTGACCTCCCCTGTATACAAAACCCCTCTTTTCTCTGTTATAGCGCCCCTCCCCCTTTTTACAGCGCTGTCTGGGGTATAGCAGCACTCTCTGTATACAGCCCCTTTTCTTGTGATTGCAGAAATCTCTGTATACGCCCCTCTCCTTGGGGTTTATAGCCCGCATGGGGCTCTGTATACGCCCCTCTCCTTGTATATTGCAAAACCCCCCTTTGGTTTTCCCGCCTTCTGTATAATAAGCCCCTCTGGTTTTATACAAACAAATTTTCTTTACCCCGAACTCCGTTCTGTTTTACAGGGCCCCTTGTCTCTGTATACAGCCGGGACTCCTTTTATTTTTGCCTCGTCGTGTGTTTAAGCAGCACTCTCTGTTACTGGCTCTGTGTTATATAGCCCTTCTGTATACACCGCTCTGTCTCTGTATATTGCAGCACTCTTGGGTTCAGGGCCCCTTGTTTTTTGTATTTTGCAGCCCTCTTGGGTTTCTGGCTCTGTGTATTGTAGCCCTCTCGGGGATACGCCGCTCTGTCCTGTTTTATGCAGCCCCTCTCTGGTTTTCAGCCGCTCCCCTTTTTCTGTATATAGCAGCACTCTCTGTATACAGCCGCTCCCTCTCTGTATATAGCAGCACTCTCTGTATACAGCCGCTCCCTCTCTGTATATAGCAGCACTCTCTGTATACAGCCCTCTCTGTTTTTTAGCAGGGCCCCCTCTGTATTTCAAACCGCTGTGTCTCCCGTTTTTAGCAGCCCCCTTTTGTTTTCGCCGTTTTGTCTCTGTTTTTAGCGCATTCCCGTTTCAGCCGCTCTGTTCGTATTTAGCGCCTCTCTGGGATACAGCCGCTCTGTCTTGTATTTAGCCGCTGTCTCTGTTATTTTAAACAGGGACTCTCTGTATTTCAGCCGGGCCCCCCCTTTTTGTATTTTAGCAGACTTTTTGTTTACAGCCCCTCTTCAGTGTTTTTAGCAGCATTCTGTCCCCACAGCCCTCTCTGTATATAGCCGCACTCTCTGTATACAGCCGCTCTATAGCTGCTCTGTCTCTGTATATAGCAGCCTCTTTTGTATACAAACCTTGTTCTGTATTAAAACCGCACTCTCTGTATTTAGCCCCTTGTCAGGAATTTTTTGCCGCCCTTCTGTATACAGCCGCTCTGTCAGTGTATTAGCAGCCCCCTCTGGGGTTTAAACCGCTTTCTGTCTCGTATTTTTGCAAACACTCTCTGGGATAAAAACCCCTGTTTTGTTTGCAGCAATCTCGGGATTTTCAGCGTGTTTTCTGTGTTTAGCAGACCCCTCTGTATTTTAGCAGCTCTCTGTATATAGCAGCACTGTCTCTGTATATAGCAGCCCTCTCTGTATACAGCCGCTCTCTGAATAAAGCCGCCCCTTGTATAAAAGCAGCAGTTTTCTGTATACAGGGCCCCCTTGTTCTGATACAGCCCCTCTGTCTCGGTATACAGCCGGGACTCTCTGTATATTGGCCCCCTCTGTTTAAATGTATTTAGCAGCACTTGTATACAGCCCCTCCCGTTTTTTGTATTTTAGGGAAACCCTCTCTGTATTTCTTTCCGCCCCCTGTTATTGTAGCCCCCTCCCGTAAAACGCCCCTCTGTCTCTGTATATAGCAGCACTCTCTGTATACAGCCGGCCCCGTTTCTGTAATATAGCAGAATCTTTGTATACAGCCGCTCCCCTTTGTATTTAGCAGAAATCTCTGGTATACGCCTCTTGGGCAGTTTTTAATAGCGCCTCCTTTTTTTACAGCCCTCTTGTATATAGCCAGCTTTTCTGTTTTTCAGCCCCCTTGTCTCTGTATATAGCGCAATCTTGTTTAAAAGCGCTTGGGGTTTGTATTTGCCCGCCCCGTCTTGTTTATAGAAGCCCCTCCCGTTTTCGCCCCCTTTCTTGTTTATTGCAAGCATTCTGTATTTTGCCCCTCTGTCGTGTATAAGCCCCGAATTTTGTATTTAAACCGAATTGTCGTTTTTTTTATTGCCCGCAAATTTGTATACGCCCGCCCCCTGTAAATTTAAAATAGTAGCCCTCTCTGAATCTGTGTTAAGCCCCTGTTTGTATACCCCGCCGCACTGTCTTGTTTTACTTTAAAAAAATTTTTCTGTATTTAGCCCCCCTTTGGGCAAATGTATTTAGAAAACCCCCCTTTTTTTTTCGCGTTTTGTTCCCGTATATAAAAAAGGCCCTTTTCCCCGTATACAGCGGGGTTTTCTTTGTTTATAGGGGAGCCTCTCTTTTATACAGCCGGTTGTTCTGTTTAAAAAGCAGCCCCAATTTTTTTTTGTTTTTTTCTGTCGCTCCCGTTTCTGTTTTTGGGAGCACTTCTGTTTTTATGCCCCTCTGTCTTGTATTAAAAGCAGCCAACTCCCCCGTATTTCAGTTTCTTGTTTTAAAAGCCCTCTGTCTTTTTTATTTAGCAGACCCCTTGTATACAGCCGCTCTGTCTTTTGTAAAACCGCCCGCTCTGTCTCTGGGATATAGCAGCACTCTCTGTAAAAGCCGCTCTGTTCTTTTTTACCCCCCCCTTGTCTTTTGGAAAAAAAAACAGCCCTCCCCTTTTACCCCCCGCGGTCTGTCTTGTTTTTTAGCAGCAATCTCCCGTATCAGGCTCTGTATTGTATTTTTGCAGCACCTCTGTTTACAGCCCCTGTCAGTGTAAAAAAGCAGCCCCCTCTGTATAAAGTCGCTCTTCGGTTTATAGAAACCCTCTCTGTATACGCCCCTCCCCTGTAAGTGTATTTTAGAAAATCCCCTTGTAATAGCCCCTGTCTCCCCCGTATTAGCCGCTCTTTGTTTATAGCGGCCCCCCTTTTGTAACGCCTCTATGTCAGTGTATATAGCAGTCCTCTTGTATTTCAGCCTGTCTTGTATATACCGTATGGGCTCTGTATTATAGCCGCCTCTCTGTTTAAGCCGCCCCGTCTTGTATATAGCCGCTCTCTCTTTATTTTTCCCCTTCTCTTTATTTTTTGAAACCCCTCTCTGTATTCAGCCGCTCTTTTCGTGTATATAGCGCCCTCCCGTATTAAAATCCCCTCTGTTGTTTTATATAGCCCGACCCCCCCGTTATTAAACCGTCCCGTCAGGTTTTATATAAAACCCCCCCGCCCCTTCCCCGTTACAGCCTTCTGGCCCGTGTATTTAGCGCCTTCTGCCCCTTTTTACCCCCCACCCCCCGTCAGTGTATATAGCAGGGCCCCTCTGTATACGCCTTTGTTGTATTTTAGCTGGGTCTGTCTTGTATATTGCCCCCACTCTCTGATTTCGCCGCTTGTCTCTGTATATAGCAGGTCTCTCTTGTATATAGCAGGGCCCCCTCGTAAAACAGCCCCCTCTGTTTGTTTTTTAAACAGACTTTGTTTATAGCAGCACTCTTTTGTATGCAGCAGCACTCTGGGATCTGTTTAAGCCGCTCTGTCTCTGTATATAGCAGCACTCTTGTATTTTAGCAGCATCTCCCGTTACAAAAAGCTCTTTTCAGGGGTATATTTAAACACTCTCTGTCTAACCCCCCTCTGTTTAAAAACATCAAATTCTGTTTTACAAACCCTCTCTGTCTCTGTTTTATAGCAGCAATCCTTTTGTTTACGCCCCCTTGTCAGTGTTTATACAGCACTCTCTGTTTTTAAGCCCCTGTCCGTTTTTATTTAGCCCCTTTTCTCTGTATATAGCCGCACCTTGTTTAAAAGCCCCTCTTTTCTCTGTATATAGCAGCCCTCTCTGTATACAACCACTCTGTCAGTGTATATAGCAGCCCTCTCTGTATACAGCCGCTCTGTCAGTGTATATAGCAGCCCTCTCTGTATACAGCCTCTGTCAGTGTATATAGGGAGCCCTTTTGTATAAGCCCTTGGGCAGTGTATAAGCGCCCTCTCTGTATACAGCCTGTTGGGATATAGCTTGCTTGCTCTGTATATAGCCGACTCTTTGTATTTAGCAGCACTTCTTTTATGCAGCAGTCCTTGTCTCTGTATATGCAGCAATCTTGGATGCCCCGCCGTCTGTTCTGTATTAGCAGCACTCTCTGTATATAGCAAACCCTCTCCCGTTTTAAAAACCGCTCGGGCGTTTGGGTTTTTTTTAGCAGCACTCTTGTCTACAGCCCCTTTTCTGTATAAAGCGCACTCCCCTGTCTAAGGGCCCCCTATTTTCTCTGTGTATAGCAGCCCTTTTCTGTATACAGGGCCCCTCTGTTTTTGGGATATAGCAGTTCCCCCTGTTACAGCCCCTCTGTCCAGTTTTATATTGCGCCCCCTTGTATACAGCTGCTCTGTCAGTGTATATAGCAGCCCTCCCTGTATACAGCCTCTCTGTCAGTGTATATAGCAGCCCTCTCTATATACAGCTTCTCTGTCAGTGTATATAGCAGCCTCTCGGTTTTACGGCCCGTTGTTTATAGCAGCATGTCTCCCGTATATAGCAGCCCCCCTGTTTTTACAGCCATCTGTTCTGTATATAGCAGCCCCCTCTGTATTACGCGGATCTGTCGTGTATTTAGCAGACTTCTTTTTTACGGGGTGCCTCTGTATTTCGCCGCTTTTGTCTCTGTATTTTAGCAGCATCTCTGTATTAAACCGTGTCTCTGTATATAAAAGGGTTGTTTGTATATAGCAGCCCTCTCTGTATACAGCCGCTGTCTCTGTATATTGCGCAATTCCCGTATTTAGAAACCCTTTTCCCGTTTTACGCCGTTGTTCTGTTTAAGCCGTCCGTCTCTGTATTTCCCGCCGCCCCCTCTCTGTTTTTGCCGCCTGGGATACAGCGCTCCCCCTTTATATAGCCGCTCTGTATCAGCCGCTTTTGTCTCTGTATATTTGCAACAATTGGGCGTGTATATAGCGGGCCCCCCTTTTATTTAAAAACCCCGTCGTGTTTTTAGAGCACTCTCTGTCTACACCCCCTTTTGTCTCTGTATTACAGCGCTCGCTCTGTATATTGCCGCTCGTTTGATATAGCAGCCCTTCTGTTTAAGCCGCTCCCTCTCTGTATATAGCAGCACTCTGTATACAGCCGCTCCCTCTCTGTATATAACAGCCCCTCGATATAAAAAAAGGGGGGGGCTCCCTTCTGTAAAAATTGCCCGACTCTCTGTTTTAAACAGCAAATCTCTGTTTACGCCAGGATCCCTTCTTTTATATTAGGCACTCTTGTTACAGCCCCCTCTCTGTTTTCTTTATACGCCCCCTCTGGCTCTTTTTATGCAAAAATTTGTATACAGCGCCCCTGTGTATTGCGCCCCCTCTGTATACAGCCCCTCTGTTCGGGATTTTAAACAGAATTCTGTATACAGCCGGCTCTGTGTAAAAGGGGCCCTTCTGTATACAAACCCCTCTGTCCCCTTTTATTTGCAGACTGTAAACTGTTTTTTAGGGAGCCTCTCTGTATACAAACCGCTCGTTTTGTTTTTATAGCAGAATCTCTTTATTTCAGCCGCTCTGTCGTTTTATTTAGCCCCCCACCCCCCTCTGTATACAGCCGCTTGTAAGTGTATACAGCCCCTTGTCAGTGTATTTAGCAGCCCCCTTCTTTATACACCCCCTTGTAGGTATATTGTTTGCCCTTTGAATCTTTTTTTAAGCCCCCTGTCTCTGTTTAAAAGCCGTCTGTTTTTCTGTTTATAGCAGAACTTTTGATACAGCCGGGTCCTGTATATAGCAGCCTCTCTTTATTCAGGGCTCTGTTTTCTGTTTTAATTTTTAGCACTCTCTGTAATTACAGGGTCTGTCTCTGTTTATAGCAGCACTTTTATTTTTTTCAGAAAACTCTGGGCTTGTATATTGGCCTTCCCTGTTTTCAGCCCGGGCTGTTTTGTATATGGCAGGGAATCTCTATTTACGCTGGTCTGTTTCTGTATTTTTGCCGCCCTTCCCTGTATTCAAACCGGTCTGTCTTGTATTAGCAGGAATCTCTGTTTCAGTGCTTCTCTGTATTTTAGCAAACACTCTCTGTATACAGCCGCTCCCTCTCTGTATATAGCAGCCTCCTTTTGTTTATAGCAGCACTCTTTTTTATACAGCTGCTCCCCATCTGTATATGAGCACTCTTTTGTTACAGCCGCTCGGGCAGTGTTATAGGGAGCACTTTTTGTATTTTCAAACGCCCCTGTTGTTAATTTAATTTGAAGGGCCCCCCCTGTATTTAAACCTCTTGTCAGTGTATATAGAAACCCCCTTTTATATACAAACTTTTTTTCAGGTAAAATAGCAGCCCTCTCTGTATATAGCAGCATGGTCTCTGTATATAGTAGCACTCTCTGTATATAGCAGCATGGTCTCTGTATATAGTAGCACTCTCTGTATATAGCAGCATGGTCTCTGTATACAGCCGCTCTCCTCTGTATATAGCAGCATGGTCTCTGTATACAGCCGCTCTCCTCTGTATATAGCAGCATGGTCTCTGTATACAGCCCCTCTCCTCTGTATATAGCAGCATGGTCTCTGTATACAGCCCCTCTCCTCTGTATATAGCAGCATGGTCTCTGTATATAGTAGCACTCTCTGTATAGCAGCATGGTCACTGTATATAGTAGCGCCCCTAGATATAGCACATGGTCTCTGTATCAGCCGCTCTCCTCTTATATAGCAGCATGGTCTCTGTATACAGCCGCTCTCCTCTGTATATAGCAGCATGGTCTCTGTATTCAGCCGCTCTCCTCTGTATATAGCAGCCCTCTCTGTAAATTGCAGCATGGTCTCTGTATATAGCAGCTCCCCCTCCTGTTTAAAAAGTACCCCTTTTCCCGTATATAGCAGCATGGTCTCTGTATACAGCCGCTCTCCTCTGTATATAGCAGCATGGTCTCTGTATACAGCCGCTCTCCTCTGTATATAGCAGCATGGTCTCTGTATACAGCCCCTCTCCTCTGTATATAGCAGCATGGTCTCTGTATACAGCCGCTCTCCTCTGTATATAGCAGCATGGTCTCTGTATATAGTAGCACTCTCTGTATATAGCAGCATGGTCTCTGTATATAGTAGCACTCTCTGTATATAGCAGCATGGTCTCTATATATAGTAGCGCTCTGTATATAGCAGCATGGTCTCTGTATACAGCCCCTCCTCCTGTATATACACATGTTCTCTGTATACAGCCGCTCTCCTCTGTATATAGCAGCATGGTCTCTGTATACAGCCGCTCTCCCCTGTATATAGCAGCCCTCTCTGTATATAGCAGCATGGTCTCTGTATACAGCCGCTCTCTCTCTGTATACAGCCCCTCTCCTCTGTATATAGCAGCATGGTCTCTGTATACAGCCGCTCTCCTCTGTATATAGCAGCATGGTCTCTGTATACAGCCGCTCTCCTCTGTATATAGCAGCATGGTCTCTGTATACAGCCGCTCTCCTCTGTATATAGCAGCATGGTCTCTGTATACAGCCGCTCCCTCTGTATACAGCCGCTCTCCTCTGTATATAGCAGCATGGTCTCTGTATACAGCCACTGTCCTCTGTATATAGCAGCATGGTCTCTGTATACAGCCGCTCTCCTCTTATATAGCAGCATGGTCCCCTGTATATAGTACAAATCTCTGTATATAGCAGCAAGGTCTCTGTATATAGTTTGCACTCTCGTATATAGCAGCATGGTCTCTGTATACAGCCGCTCCCCCCTCTTATATAAACAGCATGGTCTCTGTAACACCGCTCTCCCCTGTATATAGCAGCAGGTCCCCCTGTATACAGCCTCTCCCCTCTGTATATAGCAGCATGGTCTCTGTATACAGCCCCTCTCCTCTGTATATAGCAGCATGGTCTCTGTATACAGCCGCTCTCCCCTGTATATAGCAGCATGGTCTCTGTATACAGCCGCTCTCCACTGTATATAGCAGCATGGTCTCTGTATACAGCCGCTCTCCTCTGTATATAGCAGCATGGTCTCTGTATTCAGCCGCTCTCCTCTGTAAATAGCAGCCCTCTCTGTAAATTGCAGCATGGTCTCTGTATATAGCAGCTCTCTCTCTGTATATAGTAGCACTCTCTGTATACAGCCCCTTTCCTCTGTATATAGTAGCACTCTCTGTATACAGCCCCTCTCCTCTGTATATAGCAGCATGGTCTCTGTATACAGCTGCTCTCCTCTGTATATAGCAGCATGGTCTCTGTATATTGCCTCTCTCCTCTGTATATAGCAGCATGGTCTCTGTATACAGCTGCTCTCCTCTGTATATAGCAGTATGGTCTCTGTATACAGCCACTCTCTCTCTGTATATAGTAGCACTCTCTGTATATAGCAGCATGGTCTCTGTATACAGCCGCTCTCCTCTGTATATAGCAGCAGGTCTCGATACAGCCGGGCCCCCTCTGTATATAGCGCATGGTCTCTGTTACAGCCCCTCTCCTCTGTAAAAAGCATGGTCTCTGTATATAGCAGCATGGTCTCTGTATACAGCCCCTCTCACCTGTATATCGCTGCCCTCTCTGTATATAGCAGCATGGTCTCTGTATACAGCCGCTCTCTCTCTATATATAGTAGCACTCTCTGTATATAGCAGCATGGTCTCTGTATATAGTAGCGCTCTCTGTATATAGCAGCATGGTCTCTGTATACAGCCGCTCTCCTCTGTATATAGCAGCATGGTCTCTGTATACAGCCGCTCTCCTCCTCTGTAATAGCACATGGTCTCTGTATACAGCCGCTCTCCTCTGTATATAGCAGCATGGTCTCTGTATACAGCCCCTCTCCTCTGTATATAGCAGCATGGTCTCTGTATATAGCAGCATGGTCTCTGTATACAGCCCCTCTCCTCTGTATATAGCAGCATGGTCTCTGTATACAGCCCCTCACCCCTGTATATAGCAGCATGGTCGCTGTTACAGCCCCCTCTCCTCTGTATATACAGCATGGGGCTCTGGTATACACCGCCTCCTCTTAAAATACACATTTGGTCTCGTATACAGCCCCCTCTCCTCTGTATATAGCAGCAAAGGGCTCTGTATACAAACCGCTCTCCTCTGTATATAGCAGCATGGTCTCTGTATACAGCCCCTCTCCTCTGTATATAACAGCATGGTCTCTGTATACAGCCGCTCTCCTCTGTCCCGGCCGCGCCCCCTCCTCCCGCTGCTCCTCCTCTCACGAGAACAGGCCGATAGAGCGGGGGCGTGCCCACAACAAGTGGGCGTGGTCGTGGGCCGGTGTCGCCGTTGGGCCACGTGACTGTCCGCAGCCAATGGGAGCGGGCGCGGCCGGAGGTGAGGCGCTGCGGCAGCAGCCTGGGAAGAGCTGAGAGCAATAGACGGAGCTGCCAGAGCAGAGGAGGAGGAGGCCGCGGGCGGGGGAGGGGTGAGTGTCACCGAGAGCCGCCGCCGCCGCCATGCCGAATAAAAACAAGAAGGACAAAGTGAGTATCCGGCCGCAGCGTGCGCGGAGTGGGCGGCGGCGGCCCGGGGGAGGCGCGGCACCAGGGAGGCAACTTTAGCGGGCGCTGCGGGGCCTAGCGCGCTGCCTGGGACCGGAGTAGCAGAAGTTGTGGGGAGGCGGCGTCACGCACTGCTGCTGCTGCCCGCTCACAGCTCCGGCTCAACCGGGGGAAACTTCCTGCGGAGCGACGGCTTCAGCGCGACACCGGCCCCTAGCAACCAATCAGAGCGCGGCTTACAGCGGAGTGCGGCGCCGGCATGGCTAAGAGCTGCGCGCTGATTGGTTGCTATGGGAAACCACTCTGCCAGGCTCACTATGTGGCAATAAGGATAGAAATAATAAGTCTGGATCACTGAGTGGCAATAAGTATTTAACAAACCCCCCCCATACATGTGCACTGAGCGGATCACTATGTAGCAATAAATATTCCCACCTAATCACAGTTCACTGACCCGATCACTATATGGCAATAAGTATTCACACACTGTGCACTGTGTGGATCACTATGTAGCAGTAAGTATTCACTCCCTGAACACTGCACTGACTAGATCACTATATAGCAATAAGTATTCACCCCCTGAACACTGTACACTGACCAGATCACTATATGGCAAGAAGTATTCACACACTGTGCACTGACTGGATCACTATGTAGCAATAAGTATTCACCCCCTGAACACTGTACACTGACCAGATCACTATATAGCAATAAGTATTCACACACTGTGCACTGACCGGATCACTATGTAGCAATAAGTATTCACTCCCTCTACACTGTGCACTGCCGGATCTCTATGTAGCAATCAGTATTCACTCCCTCTACACTGTGCACGGACGAGATTACTATGTAGTAATAAGTATTCACACACTGTGCCCTGATCGGATCACTATGTAGCAATAAGTATTCACTCCCTGAACACTGTGCACTGACCAGATCACTATGTAGCAATAAGTATTCACCTCCTGAACACTGCACTGACCATCTAATGCTGTCCCTTCCTATAGAAGTTAATGGCTGTGATACTTACAGAGCTACAATTTGCCTCTTATAGGAAGTTGTTGTCAGGCGACTCTTACGCCTGATGTCACTTCCTGGGTGCGCGGCGTCCATGTGTCACCAAACGGCAGAAACTATAATTAAAGGGTATTTCTGCACAACCCAATACTTTATGTACACATATTATCTACGCAAGAGGTTGACGGTCAACAAGTAATGAAACTTATGTACAAAGTGCTACAGATCACAGCTACATAATACTTTGATGCGTACAAACATTACTTATCCTGTATTATACTCCAGAGCTGCAGTCACTGTACATACATTACTTATACTGCACTGATCCTGAGTTACATCCTGTATTATACTTTAGGGCTGCACTCACTATTCTGCTGGTGCAGTCACTGTACATACATTACTTATCCTGTACTGATCCTGAGTTACATCCTGTATTATTCTCCAGAGCTGCGCTCACTATTCTGCTGGTGCAGTCACTGTACATACATTACTTATCCTGTACTGATCCTTAGTTACATCCTGTATTATCCTCCAGAGCTGCACTCACTATTCTGCTGGTGCAGTCACTGTACATACATTACTTATCCTGTACTGATCCTGAGTTACATCCTTTATTATACTCCAGAGCTGCACTCACTATTCTGCTGGTGCAGTCACTGTGTACATACATTACTTATCCTGTACTGATCCTGAGTTACATACTGTATTATCCTCCAGAGCTGCACTCACTATTCTGCTGGTGCAGTCACTGTGTACATACATTACTTATCCTGTTCTGTTCTCCATTCAGCACTCCCTTGTACTGGGAACTCCCATAGAGGAGAATGGAGAGAACACAGTGCTCCCCTGTACTGGGAACTCCCATAGAACGATGGAGGAAAGGCTCCCCTGTACTGGGAACTCCCATAGAACAGAATGGAGAGAACACAGTGCTCCCCTGTACTGGGAACTCTCATAGAACAGAATGTAGAGAACACAGCGCTCCCCTGTACTGGGAACTCCCATAGAACAGAATGGAGAGAACACAGCGCTCCCCTATAGTGGGAACTCCCTTAGAACAGAATGGAGAGAACACAGGCTCCCCTGTAGTGGGAACTCCCATAGACTGAATGGAGAGAACACAGGCTCCTGTATGGGACTCCCATAGAACAAATGGAGAGAACACAGCGCTCCCCTGTACTGGGAACTCCCATAGAGGAGAATGGAGAGAACACAGCGCTCCCCTGTACTGGGAACTCCCATAGAGGAGAATGGAGAGAACACAGCGTCCTGTACGGGATCCCATAAGGAGATGAAGACACAGCGCTCCTGTACTGGGAATTCCCATAGAGGAGAATGGAGAGAACACACAGCGCTCCCCTGTACTGTGAACTCCCAAAGAGGAGAATGGAGAGAACACAGCGCTCCCCTGTTCTGGGAACTCCCATAGAGGAGAATGGAGAACACAGCGCCCCCGTACTGGAACCCACTAGAGGAGAATGAGAAACAAGGCTCCCTGTACTGGGAACTCCTAAGCAAGGAGAACACGCCGGAACCACCCTTTGTATGCCTTGAACTCTATGGTGGGAACAGCTGTTGGGCATTTTTGTTTATGGTGGAGTAATTTACTTACAGTTGCTGAGGTGATGTAAATTGGGAGAGGCAGGTGGCGGTACGATGAAGTTCCCTGTAGCCCTGTTTTGCTGCAGAGCACTATAGACCCCCTTCTGACACTATAGTGGGAGCTGTGCAGGATCACAGGCCCTTGTCATTTTCCATCTCCTCATTTTGTCCTTTCCACCTGTGTATGCAGGCGTCTGCAGTCTATTGTCCCCTGTTATCAGCCATGACATGTCGGAGAGGCGCTGCCTCCAGTCTTCAATGGGATGAGTGACAAGCAGTATAAGAGCGCTCCCTGCCCCCACGATCTCTCCTGTCACGTATCTCTGGTGCTGAGACGCTCTGCAGACCGCTCCTCTTATACCGCTCCCGCTCTGGTATAAACTCCAGGTTTACTGTCACTTTAATGCTGACTGACGCCTTTTCTCTGCAGATTGGTCTAATGGGAAGAGAACCGGGATCTGATTTTACTAATGAAGACTTTTTCTTTTGCTCTTAGGAACCTCCAAAAACTGGAAAAAGTGGCAAAAGTGGAAAAGAAGGACCAGAGAATCCTGAACATGAAGTGAGTGGGGACAGCGGGCGGAGGCTCCGGGGCCCGTGCGGCTTTGGCATCGCTCTATGGTCTCTAGTGATGCTGGGGAGACGCAGCTTAGACTGCACAAGAAATATGGAGCAGCAAAGGGGAAGCCACATTTTGCATAAGGGGAAGGAGCAGAGGCCGTGCCCATATTATTATGACCGATAGAGATTAGTGAAGTATTCTGCTCTCATAGCCTTATATATAGACCAACATTTCTGTACCCCCTGTGACCTCAGCTGACCATGCAGTGTGCATGGAGAGCGGCCACTTACTGCCCCAACTATATTGGGTGGTGAACGAGAGCAGCTATGTTGGGGTTATTCCATCCATGTGGCTTTGGTGACGCTTCTCCGGTGCGGTGCCCTATCACAACCTCCTTCACCCCGGTCGGCGGGTCTTGTGCGGCGCCCTATCACAACCTCCCTCACCCCGGTCGGTGGGGCCTTGTGTGGCGCCCTATCACAACCTCCCTCATCCCGGTCGGCGGGGTCTTGTGTGGCGCCCTATCACAACCTCTCACCCCCGGTCGGCGGGGCCTTGTGTGGCGCCCTATCACAACCTCCCTCATCCCGGTCGGCGGGATCTTGTGTGGCGCCCTATCACAACCTCTCACCCCCGGTCGGCGGGGTCTTGTGTGGCGCCCTATCACAACCTCTCACCCCCGGTCGGTGGGGCCTTGTGTGGCGCCCTATCACAACCTCCCTCATCCCGGTCGGTGGGCCTTGTGTGGGCCCTATCAACAACCTCCCTCATTCCCGGTCGGCGGGGGTCTTGTGTGGCGCCCATCAAACCTCTCACCCCGGTCGGCGGGGGGCCTTGTGTGGCGCCTATCACAACCTCTATCACCCCGGGTCGGTGGGCCTTTGTGTGGCGCCCTATCACAACCTCTATCACCCGGTCGGCAGTGGGTCTTGTGTGGCGCCCTATCACAACATCTTCACCCCCTGGTCGGTGGGGCGCCACTTTGTGGCGCCCTATCACAACCTCCCTCATCCCGGTCGGGCGGGGCTTGTGTGGCGCCCTATCACAACCTCTCACCCCCGGTCGGTGGGGCCCTGTGTGGCGCCCTATCACAACCTCTCACCCCCGGTCGGTGGGGCCTTGTGTGGCGCCCTATCACAACCTCCCTCACCCCCGGTCGGCGGGGCCTTGTATGACGCCCTATCACAACCTCCCTCACCCCAGTCGGCGGGGCCTTGTGTGGCGCCCTATCACAACCTCCCTCACCCCCGGTCGGCGGGTCTTGTGTGGCGCCCTATCACAACCTCCCTCACCCCAGTCGGCGGGGCCTTGTGTGGCGCCCTATCACAACCTCCCTCACCCCAGTCGGCGGGGCCTTGTGTGGCGCCCTATCACAACCTCACACCCCCGGTCGGAGGGGCCTTGGGTGGCGCCCGATCAAAACCTCCTCACCCCCCGGTGGGGCCTTGTTGGCGCCCTATCACAACCTCCCTCACCCCGGTCGGTGGGGCCTTGTGTGGCGCCCTATCACAACCTCCCTCACCCCGGTCGGCGGGGCCTTGTGTGGCGCCCTATCACAACCTCCCTCACCCCGGTCGGTGGGGCCTTGTATGGCGCCCTATCACAACCTCCCTCACCCCCCCGGTGGGGCCTTGTATGGCGCCCTATCACAACCTCCCTCACCCCGGTCGGTGGGGCCTTGTGTGGCGCCCTATCACAACCTCCCTCACCCCGGTCGGCGGGGTCTTGTGTGGCGCCCTATCACAACCTCTCACCCCCGGTCGGTGGGGCCTTGTATGGCGCCCTATCACAACCTCCCTCACCCCGGTCGGCGGGGCCTTGTGTGGCGCCCTATCACAACCTCCCTCACCCCGGTCGGTGGGGCCTTGTGTGGCGCCCTATCACAACCTCTCTCACCCCCGGTCGGTGGGGCCTTGTGTGGCGCCCTATCACAACCTCCCTCACCCCCGGTCGGCGGGTTCTTGTATGGCGCCCTATCACAACCTCCCTCACCCCCGTCGGCGGGGCTTTGTCCAGCACAGTGGTTCACATTTCGCCGGGGCCTGGTCTCCCCATTCTACAGTATGACCGTATGGTCTCAGCTGAGGGCTGCAGTTTTTAATATGGATCCACAATGGATCCGAGTGTGTATCAGTTGGGCAGCCCTTCTCTGTATCACAGGTCGCTCACTGATGCGGTCGGCTGCTCTCACTGGGGGGGGGGGGGGACCTCCGTTACTGCAGCATTGCCACATACTCCAGTAGTCACCTGCTTGCTGCAGCTGTCGGTCTTATGAAGGGGGCCCTGATCTGGAGAACCCCCTCAACATGAGCTGCTGTAGAGGGTTATGGTCTCTGATACCACAAATACTGGCAGGACCTCTGGGTGTTTTTTGCCCAACACATGTAGTGATATTGGCGAGCGAGCTCTGCCTTGCATTGTGCACCAGACACTATGTAAACAGCAGGTCGCTCCAAACTTGGCAGCACCAAGTGTTGATCTCTTTTAAGTAAATTTATGAGGGCGAGATCAGGCGGACACGTGCAGAGTGTAATGTGACACCCAGCACGGCTCCTGCCGCCGGTGTCGGGTAGGACGCTGTTCACATGCAGTCTTTGTGTTTATTGGAGTGTTATGGTAATGTTTCACACCTACTGTTCATTATACGTGCCGCAATATGCTGGGTGCTTTGGAAGCGTGCGCCGTTCAGTGTGTATTTCCAAAGCACAAGGGCGCCGGCCCCATAGACATTCATGGTTAGCGGCGCGTAATCGCTGCGAACAATTGACATGTCCCTTATCTCCCCGGCGTGCAATACGATCGTATGCACGCGGGGACGAGGCGTAATCCATAGCTCTCTATGAGAGCTATGGATTACTGTAATTGTGGCGCGCATTTCGCTGCGTGTAACGCGCAAAATAAGCCGTGTGAACATAGCCTTACACGCACATAGCCCTGTGAGTGTCTGTACGCCCACATAGGTCCACAGTGTAACCGCGTCCTGTTGCCGTTCGCCCGGTAATGCATCCACATACTGGTTTTTATTTTCTTATTCGGGGCCGTCTCCTGCTGCAAACGGCGTGCCTGCGGCAAGCAGTCTTTGGCTTGAGTAGTCGCGTGCATCCCTCTGATCTACTAACCCGCTGATATCAAGGGAGCAGCAAGCGGCAGCTGATTGGCGGCCACCAACACGTGCGTTTGACAAGCACAGGAAGAGCTGGACGGCTGTCGCGACTGGTAAGTTGCTGTCGTGCACAGTCCAACTGTTAGTTAACCCGATAAGCCTGGAGGGTCTAGCTCAGATTGCGGTTGGATTTGGAGCTGGGAGAGCGGGCTGGTGGTGCAAGCAAGCCATGTAGAAACTTTCCGACTGCTATACGGAAGCATCCCGTGGTTGTGGCGGTAGCGGGGGGGGGGGGGGGGGGGGGGGGGGGGGGGGGGGGGGGGTCGATTATTCTCAATGATTGGACGACACACCCTGCGCCAAATCCGGAGACCTGGCCAGGGGTGGGGTAAGCAGCCAAGATCCAATGGACACTACTAAATGAGATAGCCAAATTGAGCACAGCCTTAAAGTGGGCACGGTAGCCGATCCAATACGCTAAAAAACTAGGTGTTAGGCTTCCACTCAAGTGATGCAGCCGTGCTGTAAGAGTCCCGATATGATGATGAGTGGTGAAACGACCTACCCAGTAGAGGTCATGTGATCAGGTAGTGGCGACGATCGAGGCCCCATGGTTAGTCAAATACACTGCTACGCGCGTCGTTGCCGATCTATAACACGGCTCGCACCATTCGAGAGTGTCAGAGGGGCGCGGCTGAACGTCCGTGCGCTGCATCCGGCCAAGTCACGGAAATAACATACCTGCGAGTCTAAAAACAGCAAAGAAGACCAGTCTCTAGCACCCAAGCACAACACACAGTTTCAAGCATATGTCTTGTGTGTAAAGTACGGCGATTTGGCTATTTCAATGGAAAGCAACAAGTGTTCTGTTGAGGTAACCTAATCGGGAAATGGGTGCGTCTAACGTAACTCGGGCCTATCTAAAGGTAATAATAGGTACATATGCAGATCTGGGCGGGGGAGCGTTCTAATTGAAATAGATGAGTGTCATTATGTGATAATTAGGCCCCTTGTGGTGTATGTGTGGAAAAGTGTGTGTGCAGTAGTGGGGGGGTGGGGGGGGGGGGGGGGGGGGGGGGGGGGGGGGGAGAAGGGAGGGTACGATTGCGGATAGCTTTTGAGGCAACACCCTTAAGCAGTAACCGGAAATTATACGAACGCGGTTAATGTAACAACCGTCCTGTGGCTATACCGATCGCTAGAATCGTGAGATGTATACTGAGCAATATGAGTAGGTAAGTCGTAACTAAGTAGAGCTCCCAGTCGATTCGCTTGAAGCTTGGGTGTTGGTTATCTCCATGACGAGAACACCCTGCGTGTCAGCAAGCACAATGAGAGTAATTCAGATACACGGACAGGTCTGATACGATGCCACAATACGCAGGGTAAATAAAGGTGTAACCAGGACCTGGTGCAGGAGCCCAACTGCAGACGGTACGCACACTCCCGAGTGAATATCGAGGGGTAATGCATCAACGCAGTGAAGTGAACAGACATACAGTTAAGAAAAAGAAGGCGCTACTTACGCCCACGCTTCACTGCTTGTGGCGGCACAGAAACTGGGGGGGGGGGGGGGGGGGGGGGGGGGGGGGGGGGGGGGGGGGGGGGGGGGGGGGGGGGGGGGGAAGCGCGAGAATCGGTGTCTGAGCGCCAAAAGGTGCGATTTATGTCGCATTAAAGCGCACAAGCACTGACTCAATACCTGGAAGGGTGATAACGAGTGAAAGACTCAAGGTGCTCCACTATGCGGTCAAGTTGTAGGAGGAAAGATACAACGGTGGGCGAATTTGAACCTGGATACCCCGATCTATAAAGGAAATTGTCCGACGTCCCCGTGAGCCGCTGCTACCGCACCCGGAGAGCCGAGACCCCGAGGTGAATGACCCAGCAATCGATTATGCCAAGTCCCCGAATACGTACAGACGAGCGAGACGCGGAAACCCAGATCAAAGGTATAATAGCAGGCGGACTTCGTAACGCGCAGGCGGCCTTTAGACCCGCCCGTTAACAGCCTATCCGGCGTGGCGAGGCTACAAGACATAGCACCGTGTAGAGTTAACATTAGTCACCCCCCGCCCTGAGGCGGACCACGTCTTCGAGTCTAGACCATCTAGGAGATGAGGGGGAGGTTTAAGAGAGTGAGTGCACGCTACAACATAAAACAACGCAGACAGTTTTATGTTTGAGGGAGAGTGCAGGGAGCGACCTCGCCGCTCCGGTACGTAAGTATACAACTTACCCGTGAGAGTCACCAGTCTCTAAATAAGGTGTGCTTTTTGACCTGGTGTCCGGCCTGGAATGGAGCGACGGATACGCAGTTAAAATGCGACGGAGGGCAAGACTGTCGTAGAACATGCCTCCACCGCGACTGAGACAAAAATGAAACGCGAATGGTCATGAAACGAAATACTGCGCGGTGGCCCAACTAGGCCACACGGCGGCGAACGGATTACAACCTGTATCGCATAGGGGGGTCATCTCCGAATGGCAGAAGCGAGCAGAAAGTAGCGCATCTTCTTGGACACACATGCCCCAGAATTTTCTGTAACGGGTAGGAATCATTCCCGGGGGTGGGAAACCTGAAGCTCTCCCGCGGCAAAGCGTAGGTAACCGCGTACCTTGAAGAAATATTACATAATCCAGCACGCAGGCCACACGACCGGAGACAACTTCCTGATGTTAATTTCGGAGCAAGTAGTAGCCAAACGAGGAATATCCAAACCATTCGCCTTGCCAAGAAGTAGATAGGAATGGGATAGAAGCGACTATTATCTCTCAATACATCGCGATCGGCCAGACCGCTCCATATCAAATAGCAAGAACATCAAACTTAAAACATCGCATACTCTACACCTGTGGTCGCTGCGTGTGCGACTACCCTTCCGGGGTGGAAGACGCGATCGGTGTGATGTGTTACCAAAGGGAGGAATTACAATGGTCTCAACCTAGGCGTCAAGCCGTGTAGCGGAACGGAAGTCGGGCGGGGTATCAAGGAACTCGGACCAATGCATTCGAGCGTGCAGATACCTCCTGTACTTAAAGGTGGACCAGTCCACCATCACTGAAAGGGAGACGTGAAGTGTGTTGCGATGCGATAAGAATATAATCGGAGCCCGCGATACCCGGGCAGTAGCCGCGGATGAAGAACAAATCCGCAAACGGACGAGCTCTGATGCATAGTGCGGTGATGTTCAGTCTCGGTGTGTGGCTCCCTATACAGGCCCGAAAAAGTGTAGAGTCGCGTCCTGTGTGTGCGGGAGCTTGAGCCTGCAGAGTGTTATCTATAAGGTGGGCTGCGCTACACAAAGAGACATATGGGATGTAATGTTGCCTGTGGCGTTAGTAGAACTGGCGGGATTAGAACATATTGGCCGGAAAACATACCTGAAAAAAAACAGGATCTATTAGATGTCTGAATAAGACACGAAACTACGGTGTAAACACCGCCGCGAGATGACCGCTGGGTTTAGATGGGCATTGTCGACATAAGGATATCATTCAATAGGGGAGTGGGAGCCCTCTAAAAGATACCGCACCGGATATTCAAGCCAAACTCGTTTGGTTAGTACGAGCATTTTTTAGCGGAAGTAGAGCTGTGAATCGAAGGAGGATTTAATGACATCGGGGCACTCGTACGAGGGTGACACCTACGAGAGACTTCCGCGCATGGCTGCCTGGAGGATCCCATCAACAGTCCTTCGTATTTCAAATCTAGTATTATTATAACCCTCGCAAAGTACCAACCAAAGTTCCCACTATCTTTCTCTCTGGTAAACCATAGGGAGGCATATGCGAGCTAGGCTCGGGGGCTTCACTCGTGTTCGTCAGATCATGAGGCAGGCCGTTAATCACTTCCCTGTCGACATAGCCAGGTCTGGGAGGATATAGAACATAAAATGTTAAGTGTCAAGAGCTTCATTGGGCATGTGCTTCGTGTACATGAGAGCGCGAAGGGGAGGGGGGTGACCCCGATGCTTGGTGACTATGGAGGAGCGTATTTAGGGAACGCGGCTGCTCGACCCCCACCAGTAACCGAACTTCTCGTGATCCAACTCTGTGGACTGGCTCACATCCCATACAGAGTAAACGTAACCAAAAGATAGAAACGGTGCGTAGGTAGTGAGGGTGGAGGTGACTGGGACCAGGCATCCCAGAGATTAATCAAAAGGTGAAGGCCAAACCAACCAATAACTCATTCAATGTTAAGACGTAGGGTCACAATCAGAAACAGGCTCAAGGAGACTGGTCACGTGGCACGAACACGCAACGACCGAGTTAGCTTTTAGGCAGACTCAAAACGCCGGATCCGACATGAGCGCGCGTGAGCGCAGCGAAGAGGTAGGACGACCAACGCTAGCTATTAAATGTGCTCTTACAAGGGAAGCATCTGCGCATATCTAACTATACAGTGGAATAAAAACGCAACGCAGAGAGTGATTATGGCCCACCTGCAATCATTAACGGCGAGACCTCCTGCCGGATAATTTGAGAACTCTATCCGAAGCTAATGCCGCTTACCCTAGCCCGAACGCTTCCTACGTAAATCGTGAGCGAGTATTGGTCCGTTGGAAAGCGACAGTCGGGTAACATTGTGGTTGAGAAATGAGCGATGGCAAGACATGTGATACTCTCAGCGTCGTGGGCTTGTAGTGAGGCATAGAAGCACTAAGGTGTTACCACAGGGACAATGGTGAGGGTCGTAAGCGTGTACTACCCTTCAAAATTTGAGGGTTCAAGGGATACCCAATTATAAAGTTTCCATCCGTCGTATCTTATTTGAGGCGCGACGCAGATTCGTGCGACTCTTGGGCTTTTTATAAGCATGCCACCCAATTCGTTATGCCAATACCTGGGATCCCGGGGTCACTCGAGTTAATTATTCAGTCTTACGGTCGTACTCGAAGCGGACAACGAGTTAGTGATGTATAATCAGAGGGCTGGTTACCGTATCATCGGCCTAGCATTTCTCCGGGAGTGGAGTATCGGGGTGTGCAATCAAGAAGAATTAAGACCACGGTAATGTGCACGAACGTGACCTATATAGTCGGAAAGCCCGTCTGATACATGCACATTTGTGTGGAGCAGTGGTACATTAGCAATAAGCAAGTAGTCCAAAGATCGGGGGGCGGGGGTCGTGTGTAGCAGGTTGCAAAGAGGCGTGTTATTGAACAAATCAAGGCATTAGACACAAATACGGTGATGGTATCGGAACACACGGATTGTGTGTTGTAATATGTTAGCCACCAGCTGTGAACCCCACGCTGATGTACCCCCTTTAACGTCGAGCTCACTCGACACACACGTGGAAGGCATGTAAGATCCCAAGAATACGTACCCCTGCGAGTCTAGCAAGAAACAACAGGTGGAGGCAATAATGCGATCAATGGAGTGTACCTGCACCCAAATGAAACCCGGGAGCAAGGGGGGGGGGGGGGGGGGGGGGGGGGGGGTAAATCGGGTCTCCTCTGAGGGACACACAAAAATTCCGAAAGTCCAGGGTTCAGAGAGTACGCTAATCGTCCAAATCGAATCGTTTGGTCCGTGGACAGAATGTGCGGGACATGGATCGCTGCAGATTCTTCTCTTTTTCCACTTATTGACGATCGTGGCACGGTAGCATGGCCTCTATTTCACGGGGGGGGGTTCCTACGGTTTATGCGCTGGTGCACCGTGTTCGAGTATGATGCGGTGAGCGTGTCGAGAGTCGAGAAGGAGCGGGGGCGGGGCTTGAATTCGAATGCTTGGAACACGCGCGTGGGCGCTAAAGTGTGTGCTGGAATCCGTGTCCGGAGCGTAAGCTTTGCCCCTGCATGTTTACGTCATATCGGTGCCCACAAAGGAGTCAGCCCGATACGTAGAATCTCGCCTCGCTGTGGTTCATTGACTTAGTTTAGAAGAGATTTAGTCTAATCCGTGCCGGGCTTCCAGTTTCTTCCTAGGTTTTATATTCCGGATCTGCCCCTTTGATTCCGGAGAAGTGGCCTTGTTAGAGATTTTGAATATCCGATGAGGTCCTGCTGGGCGCTGAATTAAATGAGAGAATACCCGGCGCGTATAATTATGCGACAGATGAAGTTCTGTGTAGAAGCGAACGAGGTACCCAACAAGTAGGATCTGCGTCGGGCTGCAAAGGTCAGGGGCATTGTGAGTAAGACGGTTAATAAATAATCGCACTCCGCAGTATGGTTAGAATGGCGAGCTTTGAAGGGCATATTGGGATGGCAACCTATTTCTGGCGCCATAATGTAGCAGGAGACACGGAACATCCAGATCGAGCACAGAGAAAAATTTTCGTCTTAACCTTTGTTCCTTTGATCAATTTTATGTAGCGGGAACGCTTTTAATCTGTAGGTAAATTTACTCATGGTTATGGGCATCAGTGGTACCGAAGAAACACACAGGCGAAAGGGTTTCAGACGGAATCCGACTGGTTGCGGCGGTCATATGGAGGCTATCGCATGGAGGGCGCTTGGGCCAATCACAGTGGATAATCATTTTAACATTACCCAGGGGCACGCTACGGCATAATGGAAGACGTCGGAAGTAGACGGCGCGAGGGTTACTAATATCTGTGAATGTCATTTAACCTACCGCCATGGATGTTGCGCTTGCGTGAATCACCCCCGGGTAGCTCAGTACCAGAACAGCCGTGGGGGAACGCTGGTGGGACTTGCTAGAGAAACAGCGAGGCGTATATACGCTTGTGCGGCCGGAACACCGTGTATCTATTGAAATCGGTATATGTCACACGCGGTGAATTTGACACAACGACTATTACACGTTGGTCCGGCGAGCGCAGACACCCTCATCGCTACGTTTTCAAGACCGCGACAGCATAGAGGAAACTATTCCGGTGGCCCCGTATCCCCGCACGGGCAAAACCGACAAAGGCTCAGGGACACGCCTTGCAGCCGCGCGGCCCGCAAAATCCGGGCGTAAAGTACCAGGGGGTCATGCAACTGAGCCGCGGACCGCGAACCGGCCCCAATGCACGGGGGGAGGGGAGTGGGGCTGGGCCGGGACCGTAACGCTGGGGGGGAGCCACGAACCATAAAATCCGGTCCGAAGCACGCTCCCCGACGTACGTGCCGGCTCGGGGCGAACATGGAGAGCGAGATCGTGTCCCCCACATCGGGTAACCCCCCGAGGTCTTCGTTTGCCCGGTGAAACCCGCAGCGATGAATTTGTCAAGTGGGGCGTGCCGATTTAAATAGAGCAAAAGTGTGGCTCAACACAACGTGTTCGAGAAAAGTGGATCAGTTACCGCTCCGTGTGTGCAATCGAGCGCGGTAAAACAGAATAATCCGAAGTTCCTTTCTGCGTAGAATAGGAGATCGCCCCTGGTGGGTTTTTTTTGGGTTTGTTGGTTTGTTTAGGGGTTTTGCCGAGTATCCGGGGTGAGTACAAGGTGAAGGTGATGACCACATGTTGGTCAGTGATGGGATATAGTAAGTTGACTACACTACCCTTCACACTAGTCCTGTCCCAACTTAGCCAAATCGAGGATTACACCCGTAGGCAGGAGAGAGGCGGGTAAATTCTGCGCCAAGTGCGTGCTCGCTTCACGCAATGGGGTATTACCCTCCTGCCACAGTGGCCGGCAAGGAGCCCAATCCGCTTCCCATAGCGCTACGATGCGCGGACTCGGTTGATACTGAATTAGCTCAAGATGTACCGCTCGATGGCATCAAATGTAAGTGAGGTGCGACCCCTGACACCATCTGGTGGGGCATGGCTTAAGTGGATCGGTAACTGGGTATTGATCGGTGGGTATATATTCGTGCGTGAAGGTCAAATGTTCACGGACCATTACACAGCATAGAAGCCATACTCTACGTCGCTTATTTTTTTTTATTATGTCGTCGTGGTGTGGTGAAGACGGGGTGCCCATCGTGGTCGTAACCGCAAGGTGTTGTGCACTATAGAGCCGACAGTATAGTCCATGGTCGCTCACCGGCAAATGCCAGTCTGGATCTCGCATAGGAGGGACAATGAGAAAAGCTGCCCTCCGGGGGGAGAGATACTTGTGAGTCGCCCCTTGACTGCCACAGTTGGAGGTATAACGTGCCCGACCACCTGGAGTTGTAATCCGAGTGAGCTCGTTCCGCTCCGATAGATCGAGATCGACGGTGTCCGTATGCGATATGTGAAATCATATATCGGAACTCAAGTCACACCCCACGGCACATTTGCAGAAGCATACATATTTACAGTACATAGTGTGTAACATTTACGGGTCGGACGTGGCGCTTACAGGGTTCGCGTATGCGTCCATTGCGTTGAAGGATTATCGGCATGTCCCGGGACGTCCCCGCTTAAAGTCAAAGCAAAGGGACGATCCGGTGTAACATCGTAGGAACTCCGGTGCAGAATAGGTATTACCTCACCAAGCACAACACCCGGAGGTATTGAGTACTTTTTCCGTGTCAGGTGCACTGTCATAAAAAAGTCAACGAAAAGATGTGCGGGTGAGACGGCGACACAACCTGGAGTCAAGATAGGCGGTAGGCCTTAAGTGTATCTATAGTACTTGCAGATGAAGTTTGAATTGCAAGACATATGGGAAGGCGTTCTGTGTTATAAGTTACTACCGCGCGAGGAGTGCAGGTCGGCCGTCACTCGTAACTCGGTACAGTGAGGTCAACACCCCGAGACCACGTAAATGAGGCTTAAGCATGGGTGTGCCCTGGCCGTTTGATGAGGCACGTGAGGAGCGACCTTTCAATTAGGGGCGAAGTGGTTTCAGTAAACTATCTGTGAGCAAGAAGCCAGGGTCTGTGCAAAGCACGACAATACCGTATACTAGGGCCACGTCGTTTTATGACTACTACGTTTTCGTATAGGTGTTTAATTTATTATCGCAGGTCGATGTTAAAGTGTGCAGAAGCGCGCAGAGTCGTCCATTCACTTGCTTATAGCCCGGCAATAGACCCGCGAGTGAACCGACTAGATGAGTGCAGACTGCTAAATCCCTGTTATCCGTTTGTATCTTAACGCTGTACGTACGAACACTATGAAGGTCAGCTCGTTAGTCCCATCGGCTAGGAGGGCTTAGAGCGTCGGTATTTTCAACAACCGGGGGAGGCTTCTAATATACTGTGACTGTGTACCACGGTGCTATGGCCAGCATAGTGGCATAAGCCTTCAACAGTCTGTGGGCGTTACTCGCCGTGGTCTAGGACGCGGATGTCCTGGTTATGCCGACTACGTCCCCACAACCGTTCTGGGCTGGGGGCAGTGGAGGAATGATGCGACACCCTGAGTTGGGGGGTAATAAAGACCTCCCATGATAATCTAGTAAAACTTTAGCTGTGTATTTTTCAGGTGAGATCTTGGTTCCTGTCGCAGGTCGCGCCCGGCGGCGGAGTTATCCGCATAATTTAGGCTTGTGGCTAAGGGATGGGCGTCTAGTCACAGACGCCCTAGGATGGGCACCGCGACCTATGATAGATAACTTAAGTGAGTGAATCAATTTACAGCGGATATAGGTTCGCTACTGCCGCAGCGAGAGCTACCGGTTCACTCAGTGTGTCGGGGGAATGAGTGGTACCGAGAGATCAGAATGCACGTGTGCGCGTGTTGAGATTCATTGAACTGTTACCCTCGGTATTACTTGTGGAAAGTCGGCGACTCAGAAGTGATCACAACCCTTAGGAAGCCAGGATGACCAGGTCTGTCCTACTTGAAATTCGCCAGTCAGACGAGATGTAACATGGGAACGTTATCCTCATGTTCACTTAGTAAAGAAGTTCGAGAGGGTAAGAACTGCACGAATTAACATACAGGTAATATGCCAAGCTAAGACAGACTACATAGTTGCCGAGAAAGTCACATCGTGTCTGTACTACACAGTCAGTGGTATACGCGGACTCACCAGAGCTATCCCGTGTGAAAGCCGATAGCGAGGAGAGTATGAGTTGCACAGATTGGGGGCCATATGGCGTTCCCCCCTGGGGTGAGCTGTGGGGAGGAGACCATTGAAGCGAATATTGTTATGATTTCCGAATACCAGCAAGGACGCAGAGTGCAGCAACATGGCGGTAACATTATCTTCACTTATCACTTCTCTGGCAGACCCCGATCATTATCTCGTGGAGCGACGTAAGGTTGACTAAACGGAGCATAAGAACTGGATACCCAGAATAGCGGTGGAAGAGTAAAAAGACATAGAAGATTGTGTGTGAGGGTATATTTTTTCACATTTTTTTTTTGTTTTTAATTGTGGGTTTGATGATAAATAGAAAATCTACATAGATAAATAATAATAGAAAGTCATGACAAATATAAGATCATTATGATATAAAAAAATTGATGTGATTTGAAATAAATTTGAAAAAAAAATATATTTTTTTTTTTACTTCATATCCTAAAATCTAATCATAAAATAGTGTGTATTTATATACATTTGATACACTGGCAATTTTGCAAGTTTCCCACCTACAAAGAATGGAGAGGTCTCCGTTTTTATTGTAGATACACTTCAACTGTGAGAGACCAAATCTAAAAAAAATGGCAGAAAATCCTGTATGAAGTGATTAATAAATAAAGTTAAATTGCCTATGTATTATAATAACTTTTAAACCCTTTACCCTGTCCTCTGATCCCCCATTTCACCTCTGTTGAGCACCTGAATGTAGCTGAGCACGCACACTAGGCTGTATTGTGAACTCTCATATAAATTAAAGGAGAGGACGGCCACAAGCACCGCCCTCCCTGTTTTAAGGCACGGTCCGTTGGCGTACCTGTATAGTGTACTTTTTTACTCCGAGTGGACACACCCCTCCTTTAAAGTGGATGTCTTCACTTACAAGATTATTTTTTCTATTAACATGAACATGCAAAACAAGACTCACTAATGCAAAATGTGTCCATTACATTCCTACCTATGCCAAGATATCCCATCTGGTATGGGCTGCAGTCAGCTCCGTCAGGTTGCTATATGCTCCATGACCTGTTCGTAAACTCTCCTGAAAGGTTCCGATGCTACATGGTCACTAAGCTACAGACCTGATTCATCTTCCACCCCTGATAAGCTGCCATACTGGACGCTATAGCTACATACGCTGCTATCTTCTACAGCAGCCTAGTGAAGCCGGTAAACACACCCCAGAATTCAAAGTGAAAACCAAAAAAACAGGACTGAGGATGAGATGAATCAATTGTAGAGAGCCAACTCCGCAACTTGACGTGCAGCCATGTTTTTTCATTTGGATTGCAGTGATTTCACAAAAAGATTACATCTTGGCTGAAGGAATTTTCACATCTATTGGATTGATAGTAAGAATAAGCGGTCAGCGAGCGTAGTATAATATACTGCTATAATGCCTCAGCTGGCGGCACACTGCCAGGTCTACCCATCACACTACCCAGAATGCCGATGTCGGCGCTCACCATCATTGATCTCCTTGGCCCTTTGCTTAGGATTGTCAGACTTGCTCTGAGCAATGCTGAAGGGGTTTGATTTCTCCACAGAGCGAGTGTAGTGTTTTACCAGTAGTTAAGGATCTTGTCGCCTTACTTTGTGCACCCACCCATCTCCTTAGTCGCTTCATATCGTGGTGATCTTATGGTGCATGTGCGGCGGTAATTACTTTCTTTGATCTGCTGCTGAGGGTGAATGCAAATGACAAATTGGTGGCGAGAGGCGAAATCAGACAGGAGCCTGAAGTTGTGAATAATTTACAGGAGACATCTACAAATGATTATATCACACCGGCTGTTTTCACATGTTACTGCTGACACAGCCCCTTCGATCAGTGCTCCCGCATCCTGTACATGCTGAGTGGGCTGGTCAATGGCGCCGGTCTCCCGCTTCTGGTTACATGCAGAGGCTGGGTCTATGGCGCCGGGTCATGACGGCTTCCCGCTTATCCCTGAGTCATTGTTCATGTGGCGGTCTCTAATTCGCGAGGGCACACCGCTTCCTGGTGTCAGTGCTCTGGTCGGGCTATGGGCGCCGGGCTCCCCATTCCATGTCAGTTCTGCTCAGGCGGTTTCAATGTGTGTCTAGGTCTGTCCCGCTTTCCTCTGTTCAGTGCTGTGGGCGGGTCAATGTGCGGCCGGGCCGCCCCGCTTCCTGGTCCGCTTTTGGGCGGGACTAATTGCCGCCGGTCGCCTCGCTTCCTGGTCCCGGTCTGTGGTTGGCGTGTTCTATGGGGCCGGGCTCATCGCTTCCATGTTCAGGCGGATCTATGGTGTTCATAGCTCCCACTTCCAGGTCAGGCTGTGGTGGCGGGTCTTTGGTGTCAGGCACCCGCTTCCCTGGACAGCTGTGGGCGTAACTATGGCTGCTCCTAGGCTCCCACTTCCTGGTACAGTGCAGTGGTGTCGGTCTTTGGTGCAGGCTCCCACTTCCTGGTCAGCCAGTGGGCTGGACTTTGTGTGGCAGGACTCCCTCTTCCTGGTCAGGCTTGTGGCGGGTCTTTATGTGTGTTCAGGCTCCCCGCTTCCCGCCTGGTCAGGCATTGTCTGTGGGCGTGGTCTTTTGTGTCAGGCTCCCAGCTTCCTGGTCCAGGCAGGTGGGTCCAGTCTAGTGTGTGCAGGCTCCCGCTTCCATGTCCAGCTCAGTGGGCAAGTCCTACATGGTGTCCCCAGGCTCCCACTCCTAGGTCAGCGCCAGTGGCGGTCTTTGGTGTCAGGTTCCCACTATCCTGTAGGCTTGTGGGCGGGTCTATGGTTTCACGGGTCTCTCGCTTCCTTGTCAGGCGGTCTATGGTGTCAGGTGCTCCCACTTCCTGGACATGTACTGTGGGCGGTGTCTAATGGAGTCAGGCTCCCACTTCCCCAGTCAGCTGTTGGCTAAGTCATGTGTGTCAGGCTCCCACTTCCCTGTCAGGCTGTTGGCAGTCTAAGGTGTTTCAGGCTCCCACTTCCAGTCAGGCTGTGGCGGGTCTATGTGTCATGCTCCCACTTCCTTGTCATGCAGGGGCGGTCTATGTGGTGTCCAGGGCCTCCCACTTCCTTGTCACTCTGATGGTCGGGTCTATGGTGTCAGGCTCCCACGTTCCTGGTCAGTCTGGTGGGCGGTGTCTATGGTGTCATTCCCACTTCCGAGCCTTGTCAGCTGTGGGCGGGTCTAATGGGTGTCCAGGCTACCCTTCCCGCTTCCTGGTCAAGCTGGTGTCGGGTCTAATGGTGTCCGAGGTTTACCTCGTGCTTCCTGGACAGGCTGTTGGGCGGAGTCCATATGGCGCCGGGCTCCCGCCCCCCCCTTTTCCTGGTCAGGCTGTGGGCGGTGTCTAAGGCGGCCGGGGGCTCCCGATTCCTGGTCAGGCAGTGGGCCGGGTCTATGCGCGCCCGGTCCCCCATTCCTGTTGTCAGAGCTGTGGGCGGGGTCTATGGAGCCGGGCTCCCGCTTCCTTTCCGGCTGTGTAGGCGGGTCTATGGTGTCCCTGGCTCGTCTGCTTCCTTGTCATTCCGGGTCCTTGGTGTCAGGCTCCCGCTTCCGTGGTCAGTTGCTGAGGGCAAGTCTATGGTGTCAGCTCCCTTCTTTCGCTGGTCGAGGCAGTGATGGCGTGTGTCTTTGTGTGACGGTTCCCGCTTCCTGGTCCGGCTGTGGGCGGGTCTATGGTGCCGGGCTCTCGCTTCCTTGTCAGGCGGATCTATGGTGTCAGGCTCCCACTTCCTGGTCATTGCTGTGTGCTGGTCTATGGATCCAGGCTCCCACTTCCCTGACATTTTGCTGTTGGCAAGTCTATGGTGTCAGGCTCCCACTTCCTGGTCAGGCTGTGGGCGGGTCTATGTTGTCATGCTCTCCACTTCCCTGAGGTCAATTTTGATTATAGTAATATTTATAGGGGTGAGCTGATGGCTGGGTCTATGGTGTCAGGTTCCCGCTTCCTGGTCAGGCTGTGGGCGGGTCTATGGTGTCAGGTTCCCGCTTCCTGGTCAGGCTGTGGGCGGGTCTATGGTGTCAGGCTCCCGCTTCCTGGTCAGGCTGTGGCTGTCTATGTTGTCAGCTCCAGCTCCTGGTCATGCTGTGGGCTGGGTTCTATGTGCGCTGGCACCCGGCTTCCCTGTCAGGCTTTGGGCGGGTCTATGGGCGCCGGCTCCCGCTTCCTGGTCGGCTGTGTTGCGTGTCTATGTGGTGCCGGGCTCTCTGCTTCCGTGACAAGGCGGAACTATGGTGTCAGGGCTTCCCACTCTACCGGTTCCTTCTTGAGGGCGTACTTTTGGTGTCAGCTCCACTGAATCCAAGGTCAGGCAGAGGGCAGTCTATGGAGAGCAGGCTCTCCCATTCCAGTCAGGCAGTGGGCTGGTTCATAGGTTGTCATGGTTCCCACATCATACAGTGCTGTTGGGCTGGGTCTAGATGGTGCTCGGTCTCTATCTCTTCCTTGTCAGTCGGATTCTATGGTGTCGAGGCTCCCACATTCCTTGTCATGTGGCTGTGGGCGGGTACTATGGTGTCAGTTCTCCCACTTCCTGGTCAGGCCAGTATGGCGAAGTCTAAGGTGTTACAGGCTCCCACTTCCTGTCAGGCTGTTGAGGCGGTTCCGTATTGTGTCCCCCCCAGGCTCCCAACTTCCTGGTCCAGGCTGTGGCGGGTCTATTGTGACAGGCTCCCACTTCCTGGTCAGTGCTGTGGGCGGGTCTATTAGTTGTCATGTTCCCCCTTCCTCATGTCAGGCTGAGGTCTGGTTCTATGGTGTCAGTTCCCACTTCCAGGTTCAGCAGTGAGCGTCTATTTTGTCAGGTTCCCCAGCATCCTGTCGGCTGGTGGCGGGTCCTATGTTGTCAGTTTCCTCCTCAGCTTCCTGTTCATAGCTGTTGGGCGGGTCTATGGTGTCAGGCTCCCGCATTTCTGGTCAGGCCACTGGTCGGACTATGGCGCCGTGCTCCCGCCTATTCCTTGGTCAGCGCGGATTTATGGTGTTCAGGCTCCACTTCCTGGTCATTGTCTTGTGGGCGTGTCCAATTCGCCGGCGCACCACCCCGCATCCTGTTCATCTGTGGGCATAGGTCTAAGGTGTCAGTCTTCCCACTTCCTGGGTCAGGGCTCAGTGCTGGTCTATGTTTTCAGAGCTCCAGCTTCAGTCCAGGGACAGTGCGTGGGCTGATCCTATTGTGTCAGCTCCAGCTTCCAGTCATAATAGGCTGTGGCGGTTATCCTTTATGGTGTAAGCTCCAGCTTCCTGGTACAGCTGTTGGCGGGTTCTATGGATGTCAGGCTCCCAACTTCCAGTCTGGCAGTGGGCGGTCAATTGTTCAGCTCCAGCTTCCTGTCAAGGCTGTGGGGGGGGTGGCGGGTCTATGGCGTCGGGCTCCCGCTTCCTGGTCAGGCTCTGGGCGGGTCTATGGCGCCGGGCTCCCGCTTCCTGGTCAGGCGGATTTATGGTGTCAGGCTCCCGCTTCCTGGTCTGGCTGTGTGCGGGTCTGTGGTGTCAGGCTACTGTGCTGCTAAGACGCAGCAGGAAGTGATATCATCCCTGCCACTGGAAGAGCAGAGAGGTGAACGGTTACTTATGGAAACTTATGTACACAAGCAGGAGATAAGAGCTACTCTAACTCTGAAAAGAGGTAAAATCAGAACAGCAATGTATTTGGTAATAGTCGTCATTTACCTTTGCTTACTTTTTAAAGCTCATCAGTGAGGTGGGAGAGCCCCTTTAAATCTGGTATCAGTGGAACTTGTCACAGACTGGGTTTAAAATATTTGGCCCTCGGGTTATTTTTTGTATATTAAGCTCATGCATAATGGTAGAAACCTCAAAGAAGGATATCCAGAAATAAAATTATGTGGGGGGTTGTTGAAAATTGATGGGTGAGGGCCTCCATGGGGCCCTGTAGGATTGGTTTTCCATCCCCCTTTTGTTATCCTCCCCCTAGACTACTAAAACCCTTCCCTTTGGCCCCTTTCAGTTTTTTCCCCCCAAAAACCATGCAAAAATCTCCCCGTCGTATCCACCCACTACCCTCTGAAACCCCTGCTGGCCGCCAAATTGCCCAGCGAAAATTTCATTTAAGCTCTAACCATGGACCTACAAGGCCCCCATAACCTCTCCCCTCATACATCTCTCCAAAACCCTTTCCCCCTCTATAAATCTTCCCTTAATCTCCAAAATAACCCCCTCACGCAACCTCCGCCCTCAAGGACCTTCTCCTTGTCTCCCTTTCGCTCCCACAAAAGACTTCTCCCCGTGCTTCCCCAGGAACCCGGGAAAATCCTCCCCCAACACTCAGACTCTCTTCACTTCCCGCTTCAAAAAACGCCTGAAAACCCATCTCTTCAGGGGGTCATACCTATAATAACCCGCGCCCCTCACCCCCCCCAAACATGCTGCCCTCACCTTCGTCTCTTTCCCCCTCCCTTTTTAGATTGAAGCCTTTGTGGGCAGGGGCCTCTCCCCCTGTACCCGTTGTTATCATTCTTTTTTTGTCATATAGCTTGAAACTTATTCATGATGACCCCCCCCCCCCCCCCCCCCTTGAACGGCGCTTAAAAAAAAAAAAAAAAATGCTACTTCTGGTGTGACTGCATTATGATTGGGTTAGATCTCATCTGTGCTTTGGTAAAAAAACCCTTAAAATTTGATAAAAATAGTATTTTTTTGTTCATCGCTTTTTGTTTTTAAAACTTTAGGTGTCCAACAAGAAGGCAAATAATACCCCCCCCACCAGCTCCGGTATCGAAAATCAAGGTACCCACCCCTCAAGCTGTGGTGAAGAAGGAAAAGCGACAGAGCTCCTCGAGATTCACGTAGCAAAACGCGAAATGCAAAGTGCCTGCTTGAAGGGTACGTTTATTGCATTCGTTAAAAAAGGGTCCCGGCCACTCCAATTTCTGGCGGAGGTTCAATTTTTTTTTGGGAACAAAAAAAGCGTCTTTCCCTTCCCCGGGTGAAGGGGCCTATTTACAGGTTTCAGGGTGGCAAAAAATATTTTTCACCCCTGAACTTGTCAGATAAACACTCAGTTTTTTCCGAAAATGATTTCCCCACAAATTTTGGTTTATCTTTTTTAATTTGTCTTCAATGGAAAACCCCAAAATAATTGTCAAAAAACCAAATTGGATTAATTCCACCAAACATAAAAAAGGGGATGGACAAAGGATTTGGGCCCGTTTGAAAAATACTTGATGCTTCTATTTTGTGTAATTTTCCCGCACCTGTAACTTACCTGTGGCACCTAACAGGTGTTGGCAATAACTACATCACACTTGCAGCCAGTTGACATGGATTAAAGTTGACTCAACCCCTGTCCTGTGTCCCTTTTGTGACCCCATTGAGCATGGAGACAAGAAAGAAGACCCAAAAAAACTGTCTGAGGACTTGAGAATCCACTTGTGAGGAAGCCTGAGCAATCTCAAGGCTACAAGTCCATCTCCAAAGACCTGAATGTTCCCTGTTTTACCGTGCGCGGTCATCGAGAAGTAAAAAGCCCATAGCATTGTGACTAACCTCCCAGGGCACGGGGAAAACCCCTATGGCACTGTCTAACCCCCTAATGAAACCCCTGGCCAGGGGTGACCTCCCTATGGCACTGTGGCTGACCCCCCAAATGGCACTGTGGTGACCCCCTATGGACTGTGGTGCCCTCCCAAAAGATGTGGACGGAGCCACGCACTGCGGGAACCCTCCCCACGGCATGCGGGCTAACCCCCCACGGCACTGCGGCTAACCTCCCCCACGGCACTGCGGCTAACCTCCCCCACGGCACTGCGGTAACCCCCCCAGGGCACTGGGGCTACCTCCCCCACGGCCCTGCGGTAACCCTCCCCCACGGGGCCTTTGCGGCAAAACCTCCCCAGGCACTGCGGCTAACCTCCCCCACGGCACTGCGGCTAACCTCCCCCACGGCACTGCGGCTAACCCCCCCCCAGGCATGCGGAAACCCTCCCCACGGCACTGGGTAACCTCCCCACGGCACTGCGGCTAACCCCCCACGGCACGCGGAAACTCCCCACGGCATGGGCTAACCCCCCCCACGGCACGGGGGGATGGGCTACCTCCCCCACGGCACTCGGCTAACCTCCCCCACGGCAGGGGAACCCCCCCCCCCCTTCCCCCCCCCATGCGGAACCCTCCCCAGGCACTGGGGCTAACCTCCCTTTAGTGGGGGAACGCAAAAAAAACATTGACGAGAGATTTCAAGCAAGTTTGTGGGGAGGGTGGTAAAGAACCTATAACATCCAAACAAGCTCAAGCTGCCCTGCATCGGGGGTACAACGTTCAGCCCGTACATCATCAGCGTTGAATAAAAAGGGGACTGTATGGGGGATACCAGGAAGACCCCACTTCTTCCCCCGGGATAAAAAAACCCCGGCGGGAGTTTTTCCCAAAAACTTCCCTGAGAAACCTAAAACGTTCGGGAAGAATGTTCTTGGTCAGATGAACAAAAGTAGAGTTTTTGGGAAAGCATCAACAGAGTTTCAGGGAAAAAAAAGACAAAAAAAGAACCGGCCCCTACAGTCCAACATGGCGGAGGTTTCCCCCTTGTTTTGGGGTTGCTTTGCTGCCTCTGGATGTTGACCATGTGCCTGGCTTATGAAATTGAAGATACAACCAGTAATGTAGGGCCCAGTGTGAGAAAGCTGGGTCCCCTCAGAGGCATGGGGCTTCCGGGAGGGCAATGACCCAAAAAAACCTTCAAAAAGCACTAGAAAATTGGTTGGGAGAAAAGCGCTGGAGACTTTAAGTGGCCGAATGAGTCCCGATCTGAAACCATGAGCACCTGTGGAAGATTACAATGGCCGTTGGGAAAGGCGCCCCTTTACATCTCAGGGATGGACATTTGCCAAAAAAGAAGGGTCTAAAAATTTCCCGGAACATTGTAAAAAATCATTGATGGCACCCGGGAAGCGGCTGCTCGCGTTATTTTGGCTAAGGTTGTGTACCAAGTAAGGCTGGGGGGCCAATTTTTGTCCGGCCCCTTTTTGGAGTTTTGGGGGGAAATGAAAAATGATTTTATTTTTGTCTCATTTTGTTTTGTGTTTTTTCATTGCAAGCAAAATAAATGAATATATTAATACCAAAGAATTTGTGATTGCAATCAGTTTCAGGAAGAAACCGAGTATTATCTGACAGAACTGCAGGGATGCCAATACTTTTGGCCACCACTGTATATATTCACCTGGTATCGCCCCACACACATCATTCACTGGGGACCTAAAGACATTCAGTCACAGCATTTGCCTTCTCAGCAGTTTTGTAATATACAATTATTAGAATGACTTCTTTTACAAGCAGTGTCAGCAGAATGCAGGTGCAATGCTCTGCAGCCTGTATTATGTCACTGGCTTCTCAGAGGGGCGGTGGCAGTGCCTGGGGGTGTATAACCGGTGTGAGCGGGGTGCACCGACACGGGCTGTGGGCTGTGATTAAAGGCTATAAGTGTACCTCTAACTCAGGGGTCTGCAGCGTCGGCTTTCTCTGGGAAACTACAACTCCCATCATGCATTTTTATAATCTATAGCAGTGGGCATGATGGGAGATGTAGTTTCCCAACATCTGGAGAGCCGATGTTGCAGACCCCTGCTTTATTAAGTTTAAAGGGGTTGTCTCTACAAAGATTGCTTTTTATGATAAAGATCTTGCAAAAACAAGTCACTTTGCAATATGTGTCCATTAACAGTGTCCTACCTATTCCTAGATATCCCCTCTTGTATGGGATGCATCAGATCCTCAGGTCGCTATAGCTACAGACCTGGGTGATCTCTCCTGTGGGGCTGCCAGCACTGGTTGCTATAGCTACAGACCTGGCTTCTACTGCAGCCTAGTGGAAGCCAATAAACACGCCCCTAAATTCAAAATGAAACCAAGAAAACAGGACTGAGGTGAGATGAATCAATGTAGTGAGACAACCCCTTTAAGTGTATCTCTTGACTATAGAGAAGCGAAGAGAGTGTTCTGCACAATTTGTAGCCCAAATTTCTGCTGTCTCCAGTATGGGAGCCTTAGGGCATATACACGCAATGTATTTGCAGCATATACTTTGGCGCAACATAGAATACAGACGACCCCTGCCCTTAGTATCACAAGGGAAAAGTGCATCCTGGAATAAATATCAAGCAGGAGATGCTAGCTGATAATTTGGCCAAAATACATAAGCGCGCAACCTGCATCGAGGGTCCCTGCACGAACTAAATCTGGGGCAGGTTTAAAGGGGTTGTCTCACCTCGTTGTTTCACATAGAAGCTTTCATTCATGCATCCGGTCTCTTCCTGGTCAGGCTGTGGGTGATCAGCTTATCAGCTCCGGTATTCTAAGGTCTGCTAAGTACGCTGACATTAGATAGAAATCTCCTGCTCTCAAGTCCAGAGAAGCTCCCGAGCTAAAATAATTGGTAGTAATTGATCTCCTTTGTTGGTAAAATAAGATAATAGTCAAGCTTGTGGTTAGACAGGCATGACTAATGAATGGCCACGTCACTTCTATACTGTCCTGTTGCCCTATCTTTTAAATGGGTTTTCTCACCATACAGTTTCACAGAGGAACAGCCAGCTTCAGACTCGCACTTCCTGTTCAGGCTGTGTGTGTGTGTGTGGGGGGGGGGGGGGTTCTAGGGCTTGAGACTCGCACTTCCTGTTCAGGGTGGTGGGGGGGGGGGGGGTTCTACAGCTTGAGACTCCCACTTCCTGTTCAGGCTGTGGGGGGGGGGGGGGGGGTTCAACAGCTTGAGACTCGCACTTCCTGTGAAGGCTGTGGGGGGGGGGGTTCCCACGTTTGGAGACTGCCTTCCTGTTCAGGCTGTGGGCGGTTCTACGGCTTGAGTTTCGCACTTCCTGTTCAGGCTGTGGGCGGTTCTACGGCTTGAGTTTCCCACTTCCTGATCAGGCTGTGGGCGGTTCTACTGCTTGAGTTTCCCACTTCCTGATCAGGCTGTGGGCGGTTCTACTGCTTCAGTCTCTTCACTTCCTGATCAGGCTGTGGTCGGTTCTACGGCTTCAGGCTCCCACTTCCCGGTCAGGCTGTGGGCGGTTCTACAGCTTCAGGCTCCCACTTCCCGGTCAGGCTGTGGTCGGTTCTACGGCTTCAGGCTCCCACTTCCGGTCAGGCTGTGGGCCGGTTTTTACAGCTTCAGGCTCCCACGTCCCGGTCAGGCTGTGGGTGGTTCTACTGCTTCAGTCTCTTCACTTCCTGATCAGGCTGTGGGCGGTTTTACGGCTTTAGGCTCCCACTTCCCGGTCAGGCTGTGGACGCTTCTACGGCTTCAGGCTCCCACTTCCCGGTCAGGCTGTGGGGGGTTCTACAGCTTCAGGCTCCCACTTCCGTGGTCAGGCTGTGGGCGGTTCTACGGCTTCAGGCTCCCACTTCCCGGTCAGGCTGTGGGCGGTTCTACGGCTTCAGGCTCCCACTTCCCGGTCAGGCTGTGGGCGGTTCTATAGCTTCAGGCTCCCACTTCCCGGTCAGGCTGTGGGCGGTTCTACGGCTTTAGGCTATTCTGCTATTCTTAGCTGATCCTTTTACAGTAACATGACTGCGGGAGGTTTGTGATGTGTAGTGCACAAGGCTGCAGAGCTGTAAAGGGGGAAAGCTTGTCATTTAATTAGGTAAACATACTCTGCTGCTAGAGAGAAGACTGCAGGGAGTCGCTCATCATGGTCAAACTGATGGCAGCTTGGATCAGTCGGATAAGAGACAAAGCAGAGAGGTGTTTGGTGACGAGGAGCCTTGTGTGCACCAACAGCTGATGAAACCTTCTGAATTTGCTTTGTTCAGGAGGTGACGAGCCTCAGTGTGTTGGGTGATGGTCTTCATTCACCTTTCTCTGTATGATACGAGTCATTGGGGTGAGAGAAGCCCTTCTAAGCTTTGGCTGCATCTTGGTTTACTCTGAACAAAGCGCTTTTTGTTTTGGCCTCCCGGGGTCTCCGTACACCCAGGTGGTCTTCACATACAAGTCCACAGTGTTAATGAGCAGCAGCAGCAGCAGCTTCATCCTGATGCTTCAGAGGATGAGGATGGTGATGAGCACATAGGGAGAGATGTGGAGGCAATGATAGAATAGACAGGATCTGTCAGTAATGGGCTTGTCTGAGCCACGGCCCCTTACTAAACGCTGCCGCGCTTGTTATACACCCGACATAATGTTAAAAATTTTTAAAAGGGAAACCCTGTAAAATGGGTTTTCCCCCCCGGTTGAAGAAAGCAAAGCGTGTCAGACCTGCTGTTTCCAGGCGGTTTTTTGAAAGATGCAGCAGTTTTCGGAAATTTAATGCTCAAATCTGCTTTTTCCAGCAAAAAAAGGTAAAAAATTTTTTTTCAAACCCCCCACGGGCCCCCCACCTTGGAAAAAAAAAGGGTTAAAAAGCCCCGGGGGGGGCCCTTTTTCCTCAAACTGACAAAAAAATTAAAGTTTTTTTTTTTGATGGGGGGTAAGAAACCCCGTGGTAAAAAAATAAATTGCCAGGGGGCGGGGCTAGCTTGGTGGGCGGGGCTAAAAACCTGTCATAAATAAGTTTTGAGGGGTAAAGCTCTTAACTGCTGCATTTTTACGGGAAAAGGGGACCGGGGGGAACGCGGGGTCTACAGGCTTGTGCGCCCTCCCCGGGGGGGGAAAAACTATGTGACGGTTTCCCCTTTAACGTACATTCAGCTCAACTTTTATAAACTTTACATTGTCGCTTGTAATGCAAAAGGTCCCGTCCCCTTTACCTTCACCTTTACATGGACTACAAAATGGGCCCCCGGAAGGGTCTTGCTCGACTAATTGTGTTGTACTGGATCCCCATTCTTTTTGGGGGGATTTCCCCAGTAAGGGGAAAGCCTGTTTTTCTCCATTCTTTTTTTGGGGGAGTTCCAGTCAGGGGAGCGCTGTGTCTCCATTCTCTCTATGGGGCCCCCAAAAAGGGGGAGCGGTTTGTTCTCTCCTTTCTCCTCTATGGGAGTTCAAGTACGGGGAGCGCTGTTTTCCTCCTTCTTTTGGGGTTCCCAGTACAGGGGAGCGCTGTGTTTTTCCCCCATTTGTTATTGGGAGTTCCAGTACAGGGAGCCCCGTGTTCTTCCTTTGGGTTCTAGGGGGATTTCCCAAGTACAGGGGGAGTGTGTTCTCTCCATTTTTTCTTGGGGTTCCTACAGGGGGAGGTGTGTTCTCTCCATTTTTTAGGGGAGTTTCCCGTACAGGGGAGGCTGTGTTTTCCATTCTCCTTTTTGGGAGTTCCCAGTAAGGGGGAGGCTGTTTTCTCCATTTTTTTATGGGATTTCCCGTACAGGGGGAGGCTGTGTTCTCTAAAATTTTTTATGGGAGTTCCCAGTAAGGGGGGGTTTTGTTCTCTCCATTCTTCTAGGGATTTCCCAGTAAGGGGAGCTGTGTTCTCTCCTTTTCCTCTTGGGATTTCCAGTCAGGGGGGGTTTGTGTTCTCTCCATTCTTTTTCTATGGGAGTTAAAGTACAGGGGACCGTGTTCCTCCATTTGCTATGGAAGTTCAAATAAAGGGGCCTGGTTTTCCATTTGTTTATGGGATAAGTCGGGGGCTTGTTTCCCCTTCTCCTTATGGGAGTTAAAAAGGGGGAGGTTGGGCCTCACATTCTTATTAGATCCTTTCCCCGGGCTTAAAAATGTTCCCGATTTTCTCAGGTTTGTTTTTACCTACTGAAATGAGTTGAGGGTGCTGTGGTATCTTCACACAACACAATGTGAGGAGTCTGTAATATACCGGGCCTTCATGGACTGGGGCCTGAGGGTTTTAATAACCCCCTTAAAAGGGCTCGGACCTGTAGGTGTAATAACGCCCCTTAAAATAGGATAGGACCTGTAGGTAATATACCCCCCTTACTAGGACTACGGGGCTGTAGTTTTTAAAAATACCCCCCTTAATAGGACTCGGACTGTGGTTGTTTTTGGGCCGGGGCCCCGTTCTTTGGACTACGGGGCCTGATGTAATTTAACTGCCCTTACATAGGATACGGACCCGTAGTTGTAAAAATAGTCCCTACTTAGGACTAGGACCTGTAGGTTGTAATAACGCCTTACATGGATCGGACCGTAGTTGTAATTACCGCCCCTTCATAGGACTACGGACCTGTTTGTTTTAATATACCCCCCTTACATGGACTCGGACCTGTAGGGGTAATATACCGCCTTTCATAGGACTAGGGCCTGAGTGTAATATACCGCCCTTTCATGGACTACGGGGCTGTAGTTGTAAATACCGCCTTCTAGGATAAGGGCCCGTAGGTGTAATAACGCCCTTTCATAGGATAGGACTTTAGGGTGTAATAACCGTCCCCTTTCATTGGGTCGGCCGTAGGTGTAAAATTTCCCCTTACTAGGATACGGACTGGTTGTAATTACCCCCTTAAATAGGATACGGACCTGTAGGTTTTAATATACCGCCCTTACATGGACTAGGCCTGTGTTTTATATACCGCCTTACATAGGACTAGGACCTGTAGGTGTAATAAGCCCTTTCATAGGACTCGGACCTGTAGTTGTAATAACCCGCCCCTTTCAAGGGTGGGGCCGTGTTGTAATATACCCCCCTTAATAGGTTTCGGCCCGTGTTGTAATTTCCCCCCCTTTCATAGGACTCGGACCTGTAGTTGTAAAATCCCCCCTTTAATAGGCTCGGACCTGTAGGTGAATATACCGTCCTTACTAGGACTGGCGGGGAAACCCCCCCTTTTGGTGTAAGTTTACCGCCCCTTACATAGGATCGGGCCTGTAGTTTTAATAACCGCCCTTTTCATGGGATACACCTGTGGTGTAATTACCGCCCCTTAATAGGATCGGGCCTGTAGTGTAATTTACGCCTTACATAGGACTACGGACCTGTACCCGCCTTCTCGCTCGCCTTCTCTACAGTGCATAGTGACACAAGATCACTTCTCTGTACTCCACTGATAAAAACTTTTTGACGTGCCAGAAGTTTTGTAGAATAATACAAATATCCCCTCCAGACCCTGGGGTGATTCCTGTGAAGCACCGTATGGCGGCACAGTCGCTCTACATTATAGTGAATGGGACATAGAGAAGCGAGCACCTCTCTGCCGGGGACCAGGGAACCCGTCGCCCCTCTCCTCAGAATGGATGGATCTGTATTGAGGGTTTGGCCGGTGATTGACAGGTCCCCGTTGTAGTTCCTGGCACCTGGTTACTAATCACCGGCCCCGGCGCATGTGACTCTGGCATCTGGTTTACTTCACGGGGCGGCGGCGGCGCGCGACCTCTCTGTGTTCCTGCGGGAGATTCATTATTTAAAGGTTTAGTTCTCACAACTGCGGGTCGCTGCTTTGTTATGTTAAAGATTTTCAAAAACCAGTCCACTTTGCAGTATGTGTCCACTTACAGTGTCCTAACCTATTCCTAGATTATCCCCTCTTGTATTGGGCTGCATCAGCTCCAGTCGCTATAAAGCAACAACCTGTTCAATCTCTCATGATAGGCTCCAGCACTGTTTCCTTAGCTACAGACCTGGCTTCTAATCAGCCCTATAAGAGCCAGTAAAAACATACGCCCCTGAATTCAAAATGAATCCAAGAAAACATGACGAATCAATGTAGTGAGCACAACCCCTTTAAGGTAAGGCTTTATTGTTTGTGGTGTGCCATATAATCGCAATGTTGACCCGTATCCTGCAGAGAACCCGCAGTACAGAATCCGCAAGTCGGAGGTCGCAGCCCGATATTTATCATGGAGAATAGCAGAATGGCAATCAACAAAATGGCTTCACCAGAGCTTAGTCTACTGTCTGTATCCATACAGCTCTTCTATACATATAACCCAATATATCCCCAGAGCCAGCTCCTCTCTCTATCCCATACCCTATATATCACAGGAGCTGATCTTTATCTATCATATAACCCTATATATCACAGAGCTCAGCTCCTCTATCATAAAACTCTATATCACAGAGCTCAGCTCCTCTCCTCTTATCACATAACCCTATATATCACAGAAGCTCGCATTTCTAAATCAATTAACCCTATATATCACAGAGCTCAAGCTCCTCTATCATATAACCCTAATATTCACAGAGCTCAGCTCCTCTATCATTAACCCTATAGATCAGAAGCTAGCCCTCTATCATATAACCCTATATATCACATAGCTCAGCTCTTTCCTCAATCAATAACCCAATATAATCACAGAGCTCAGAGCACCTCTCCCTGTTTCATATAACCCAATATATCACAGATACTCAGCTCCTACTCCCCTCAATCATATAACAATATAAACTCAAGCACAGTCCTCTATCCATATAACCCAATATAATCACAGTAGCACAGCTCCTCCTCCATCAAATAACCCTATATAACACAGAGCCAGCTCCTCTATCCATATAACCCTATATATCACAAGCTCAGCTCTTTCCTCTCTCATATAAAACCCTATATATCCCCAGAGTCAGCTCCTTTTCTCTATCATATAACCTATATACACAGAGCTCAGCTCCTCATCCCTCCATCATATAACCCTATATATCACAATCTCAGCTCCTCTCCTCTATCATATAACCCTAATCTATAACAGACTCACTCCTCTCCTCTCCCTCTAACATATAACCCTATAATATCACCGAGCTCAGCACCTCTCCTTATCATATAATCCGAATATAACACAGAGCTCAGCTCCTCTCCTTGTTTCATATAAACCCTATATATCAACAGCACTTCAGCTTCTCTATCATATAACCCTATATAACACATAGCTCATCTCCACTAAAAATCAAATAACCATATATCATATGAGCTCAGCTTCTCTTCCTCCATCATATAACCCTATAAATCACATAGCTCACTTCTCTCCTCTATCATATTAACCCAATATTACACAGAGCTCAGTCCTCACCTCGATCAATAACCCTATATAATCACAGAAGCTCAGCTCCTTTTCTCTATCCATATAACCCTATATCTATCACAGAGTTCAGCTCCTCACCTCTATCATATAACCCTATATATCACAGACTTCAGCTCCTCTTCCACTATCATATAACCCTGATATATCACAGAGCTCAGCTTCTCTCCTCTATCATATAACCCTATATATCAGCAGAGCTCAGCTTCTCTCCCTCTATCATATAACCCTATATACACAGACTCAGCTCCTCAATTCATAGTAACCCCTATATATCACAGATCTCATCTCCACTAACATATAACCCTATATATCCCAGAGACAGCATCACTCCTCCATCATATAACCCTATATATCAGCAGAGCTCAGCTTACCTCCTCCTCACATCTATATAACCCTATCTATCACAACTCAGCTCCTCCAGGGGCTTCTATCCTAAAACCCAATATATCAACAGAGCTCAGCTCCGTTTCCTCTCTCAAATAACCCTATATATCTCAGTGCTCAGCTCCTCTCCTCTATCATATAACCGTATATATCACAGAGATCAGCACCTCCCCTCAATCATTATAACCCTATATATCCCAGAGCTCAGCTCCTTTTCTCTATCATATAACCCTAAATATCACAGAGCTCATTTCTCTCCTCTATCATATAACCCTATATATCCACAGAGTTCAGCTTCTCTCCCACCTATCCAAATAACCCTATATATCCCAGAGCTCAGCTTCCTCTATCATATAACCCTAAATATCAGAGCTCAGCTTCCACTATCATATAACCCTATATATCACATAGCTCAGCTCCTCTCACTACTCTCATATTACCCTATATATCCCAGAGCTCACTCCACTCCTCTATCATATAACCCTATATTATCACAGCGACTCCTTCTTCCTATCATAAAACCCCCATATATCAGAAGCTCCCAGTCTTTCTCTCTCTATCTATAACCCTATAATACACAGAGCCTTCATCTCCTCTCCTTATCATATAACCCTAAATATCACAGAGCTCAGCTACTCTCCTCTATCATATAACCCAATATATCCAGAGCTCAGCTCCTTTTCCTCTATCATATTAACCCTATATTATCACAGAGCTCAGCTCCTCTCTCTATCATTAACCCAATATAACACAGAGCTATCACAGAGCTCATCTTCTCTGCCCCACTATCATATAACCCTATAGATCACAGAGCTCAGCATCCTCATCCTTCTATCATATAACCCTATATAGCACAGAGCTTAGCTCCTCTCCACTATCCTATTACCCAATATAACACAGAGCTCAGCTCCTCTCCTCTATCATAAAACCCTATATAATCACAGAGCTCAGCTCCTCTATCATAATAACCCCTATATATCACAGAGCCTCAGCTCCTCTCCCTCCATCATAATACCCTATATATCCCAGAGCTCATCTCCTTTTCTCTATCCTATAACCTATACAAATACACAGAGCCTCAGCTCCTCTCCTCTACATATAACCCTATATACACAGAGCCTCAGCTCCTCATATCATTATAACCCTATATATCACAGAGCTCAGCTCCCTCGTCAAATAACCCTATATATCACAGAGCTCAGCTCCTCTATCAAAAAAACCCAATATATCTCAGAGCCTCAGCTTCTCTCCTCCATCATATAACCCAATAATAACCACGAGCTCACATACTCTATCATATAACCCAAATAGCACAGAGCACAGCTTCACTCCCTCTATCATATACCCTAATCTACTCAGCAGAGCACAGCTCTCTCTAATCTATAAACCTATATATCACAGATCTCAGCTCCTCTCCTCCATCATAATAACCCCTATATAACCCAGAGCCAGCTCCTTTTCTCAATCATATAACCCTATATACACAGAGCACAGCACCCTCCTCTATCATATAACCCTATATAGCACAGAGCTCAGCTCCTCTATCAATAACCCTATATATCACAGAGCTCAGCTCCTCTATCATATTACCCTAATATATCAACAGAGCTCAGCTCCACAATCAATGAAACCCTATAAAATCTCAGAGCTCATCTTCCTCTCCTCCATCATATTAACCCTATATCACAGATCTCGATCTCCACTCCACAATCATATAACCCAATTATAACACAGAGCACAGCTTTCTATCATATAACCCAAAATAGCACAGAGCTCAGCTCTCTCCTCTATCATATAACCCTAAAATATCGCACAGAGCACAGCTCCATCTATCAAATAACCCTATATATCACAGAGCTGCAGCTCCGCTCCTCCATCATATAACCCTTATATTAACACAGAGCTCGCTTCTCTCCTCTATCATATAACCCTATATTATCACAGAGCACAGCTCCCTCCCCATCATATAACCCTATATATCACAGAGCTCCAAACTTCTCTCCTCTATCATATAACCCAATACATCCACCAGAGCTCAGCTCCCTCAATCATATAACACTATATATCACAGAGCTCAGCCTCCTCAAGCATAATAACACTATATAGCACATAGCCAGCTCTCCTCTATCATATAACCCTATCATAACCAGAGCTCAGCTCCTCTACTATCATATAACTCCTATAAATCACAGTGCTCATCTTCTCTCCTCTATCATATAACCCTAAAAATCAACAGAGCTCAGCCCTCTCCTCTATCATATAACCCTATATATCACAGAGAAGCTGAGCTCTATCATATAACCCTTATATACCATACTCAGCTCCTCTATCAAATAACCCTATATTATCACAGAGCCCTCAGCTCCTCTATCATATAACCCTAAATATCACAGAGCTCAGCTTCTCTCCTCTATCATATAACCCCTATATATCACAGCGTCTCAGCTTCTCTCCTCTATCATATAAACCCATATTCACAGACAACAGCTCCTCTCACTATCATATAACTCCTAATAATCACAGAGCTCAGCTTCCTCTCCTCATACATAAAGACCCTGTATATCACAGAGCTCAGCTTCTATCCTCTATCATAAAACCCAAAATATCACAAGAGAGCTCACTCCTCCACTATCATGAAACCTAATATAACACACAGCTCAGCTCATCTATCATATAACCCAATATATCACAGAGATCATCTCCTCTCCACTATCATATCACCCTTATATCACAGAGCTCATCTCCTCTCCTCTATGCACTCGTTCTAATCCATAAATAACCCTATATATCACAGGAGCTCAGCTTCTCACCTCGACAAATAAACCCAATATATCACAGAGCTCAGCTCCTCTCATCAAACATATAACCCTATATAGCAACAGAGCTCAGCTTCTCTCCACCATCAATAACCCAAATAAAACTTAGAGCTCACTTCTCTCCTCTATCATATAACCCTATATATCACAGAGCCAGCATCTCTCTCGCTCAATCCTATGAAAGTTTCAACTCTTCTATTTTTAGCAGGAGTATGCGGTTCACTTGCTGTAACACAGGATGGCAGTTGGCACAGGAGCAGAGGTGACTATTTAAATGGGAAGGCTCAGTCCTGTCTTGCTCATCATTGATGTATTTATCCCATCCCGTGCTCCTAGGTGCCCGGCCGCACACGTGAACCTGATCGATTACACAACATGGACAATGGAAGCACGCCGGGTCTGTCACGGCCCGCCTTAGGGAAAAACTTGGCCCCAGCCACTGACTGAAATGTGGGGGGGTGGGGGATTTGGTGACCATGGGGAGAGGGACTTTCCTGGACCATTTAGGGTAAGGGTCCCACAACGGCTGATTTGGGTGCTTATTCTGTGCACTTTCATCGCATTAAACCCCATAAGCCGTAATGTCGAAAAGTAGTTAATGACCAGAACATTTATTTTAGTTTTTGCCTCCTTGCGTTTCAACAGTTTTAGGACCTTTTTTTATTTTTTACAATGATGCAGCTGTATTATGCCTCGCTTTATACGAGATGAAGTTTTACTTTATGGGGAATAGTTTAAGTTCACTTAGAAATAATTGCAGAATTTTTTTAAAAAAAATTTATTTTTTTAAATTTTTTTTCATACTTTTCACACTTAATAATTTGTTAGATTAATTCTACAGGTTATTATGGTCGTGTGGATACCTAATATGTGTAGTTTTTTTTGTGTGTGTAATGTATGCTCAATAATTTTTTATTAAATTTTTATTTTTTTACACTTTTTATGTTTTTTTTACTTATTTTTTTTTTTTAATCCCATCAAGGGAGAACTGTTTTAACATTTTTTTTTTATTTTTTTTTTCTTTACACTTTAGTAATGTATTAGCATATCCATATATGCTAATATCAGATATAAATCTGTGTCAGTCCCCTCCACAGCAGTGATTAGGAACAGCACACAGTATGTCTGATCCACTGGCTTGTTACACAAACCCCCTGGGGTCACTCTAGGTCCCAGGGCTGACTGTGCAGCCGTTCCCTGATCTCTATCAGGTGACCGGGCGTTCCGATCACCCGACAGAGCAGGGGAACCCTTTTATTGCGCTGCGGTAACGCAGCGCCGCAATCAAAGGGTTAAAGCACCAGGTTGAGGAGGTTTCCTCCGTCCGGTACCCGGTGCTCCGCAGGAGATCTCTGGATCAGGCTGTGGAAGAACAGTTCCCGATCTTAGCACTGCTGCAGCACCGGACGCCAAACGTCCGATGTCTGCGCGACTTCTAAAGACTAAGGCGGCGTTAAGGAGTTAAACTGTTTCGAATCCACGTCCAAATCTGACTGCGCGTCAGCATTACACGGTTTCTATGGAAAATCCTCGCCTCTGTGCACACACCTCCCCTTCCTCACACCCCTTATTTGCAGATTTAAGAAAACGGGCGTCCATTCATGAGGCAGCTCCCCCCGAATCATCACATAAAAAATAGAGGCGCCCCTGAAACGCCAAAAATCTCCCTTTTCCGGCACTGTGGAGTCGGTCCATTTGCAGGACGGAGCCCTCATAGAATGGACGACCCAAAATTATTTTGGCCCAGTTGTTTGATAAAAGAGCAAGAGGAATTGGGCCGGCCATGCTGCGCTCCCTACTTAGCCTCATCACATGAGGATTGTAAATGAGACATGGAGCAGGCAAACGCTGCCCAGGGGAAGATTCTGCTCCCAGGGCAAACAGATTTTAGCAAAATGTTTTACCTGCTTTAAAAAGTAGAAGAGTTTTTTAAATGTTCATTTATACTGATGTGGCTGGCAATTCCTTTATCCCTGACATTGTTTAAAATTTCCCCTTTTGGGCAACTTTTCCCCCCAATTTTGTAGAAAAGGGGCCCTTTTCTAAACCTTGGGAAAAAAGGGGTATCATTAAAGTGAGGGCCCGTTTCAGGAACGAAAGGGGGCCCCAAAATAATTTTTCAGAACAAAAACCGAGACCCAAAATTTCCGGGAGTGTTTTTTCAAAAATTGGGCAATTTATTTGGTTCAAATTTATATCCAAAAAAATATATAATTTTACACTGACCCAAACAAAAGGGAAAAAAAAGTTTTGAACTTTTGGGCATTTCCCGGGTCCAAATTTACTCCCTCCACTTTACCTTTTTTTCAAGGGGGCTACTTTTAAATTTTTTTATAAAAGTCATCTTTTCGAACTTAAACATAAAAAAAAACCCTTTAAGTATTTAGCATCACCCCTTTTGTTCGCAGATTCCTTCCCGTAACTGCATGTTACCCTTTTTCTCCAAAAACAAAAAAATTTTTTTTTTTATTATTTTTTTTAATTTGTGGGAAAACCAAACCCTTTTGGGTTTTCAGCTCTGCCTGAATCCTTCTGGGCTCTTGGGTCAGAATTTAAGCAGGGTTTTCCCCAAAAACTGGGCCCGGCCTCTTAAAACAAATTTCCCCAAGGTTTGGTGCAGGGCTGGACTTTGGGTACAAATACAGGCTTTTTCATCAACTCCCAACCCCAAATGGGTTTAAAAAACAAAACCCTTTTTTACCCTTTTGCTTGTCATGTCCCGTTTTTAAACCCAAAAACTTGATTATTTTTTTTAAAAAAAGGTGGGTAAACCCGCCGGGAAAGGGACCAATTTTTTACATAAAAAAATTTTACTTAAACGTTGGGGCCCTTTTGGGAAGAGGGGAGTCGGGGGTTTGGGAAATCTCCCATTCATGGGGAATAGTACATTTGTTCTGCAAAAGCCCATAAAAAAAAACAAAAGGGTTTTGTGTGCACAGATTTAGTTTTTTTCAGGTCCAAAGGTTCATAACAGTGTCACCCTTGGGTTTTAGGGAACTACAAAAAACCCAAAAGCTGTGGGCTGGGCACATTTCATGTTTTTTTATTTTCAATAAAATTTTAACGAAGGTTTGGGTTTCCGGGCCCGACGCAAAAAATACAACTCAGGCACACATTTTTAAAAGCAAATAGTGAGGGGCAGCTTTTGGGGAAAATACAGGAAGTAACTCATGATCCCTTTCAGGATAAGTAAAGTATGTACTTTACTGCAAACCCGCAGAAAAATAGTGGGCGATGGATTCGGAAAAAAAATTTAATACAAGATGACCCCAAAAAGGACCAGTTAAACAGTAATAAAGGTAAAGTAAAGTTACAGTGACCCGCACCAGCCCGAATAAATGAGTGCAGCTCTGGAGGGTAAAAAAAAGGAAAGAAAAACAGGATTTAGTAAGGAAAAAAGTTTAATGTAAAAAAGTACCCCCAGTTACTGCTCCAAAAACAAAAAAAGTGGTGGCACCTCAAAAAGGAGGGAAAAATACAGGAAAGTAAAATCAGGATCAATAAAAATAGATAATGTAAAAGGTAACAGAAAAGTGGGGGAAAAGCAAACCCGGCAAAAAATTTTGTGAGTTTCCCCGTCTGGGGAGTCCATAAAAACAGGATGTAACTTTAGGGTCAAATAAAGGATAAGTAAAGTATTTTTTACACAGTACCCGCACCAGCAGAATAGGAGGCAGCCCCTGGATATAAAACAGGATGAAAATCCGATCAGTACAGGATAAGTAATTATGTACAGGGGTCTGCACCACAAATAGTGAGGCCCGCTCTTTATTTTAAAAACAGGATTTAACTCAGGATCATTTCCAAAAGGAAAAAGTCAAAGTTGTCAGGACTGCCCCCACAGAATAGGGGGAGTGCCGCTCTGGGGGAAAATTTCAGGGGTGAAAAACCCGGACATTAAAAGGGGTAATAATGTAAAGTTAAAAGTGACTGCAAACCCGCAGAATTTTGTGAGATTTCAGCAAATTTTAGGAAAAATACAGGATGTAAACCCCGGGTCAGTACCGGGGAAAAGTAATGTAAAACATGACGCACCAACAGAATAGTGGAGTGGGCAAACCGGTCTGGGAAATAAAAAAGTACAGGGGGAAAAAAGCCCGGGTTGGCTTTAATGTAAAATCCGGCTGCCCTTACAGTTCGGTTGGGGAAAAAAGGTTTTTTGGGGAAAGAAGGTTTATCCCCTTCCCCCGGGGGTTTCCCTTTTTTTAAAAAGTCCGGTTTTGGTGGTTAGTGTTTTTTTTTTAAAGGTTTTTTTGGGGCCTCCCCCTTTTAAAAAGTTCTTTTTTTCATAGATTGGGAAGGCTTTCGGCCTTCCGGCCCGGGTCGGCCTCTTAAACCCGTCGGGGGGCAGCCCTTTTACAGCTCTTTGGGGCCGGGAAGGGGCCCGCGTCCCCCTCCACAGAGCGCTGGGTTTCCCAGGGAAATTCCTGCGGGTTTAAAGACCATAGCGTTGCAGGATCTTGGGGGTTTACCTATACTGCAGTCAGTCCCGGACTTTCCCCTCTCCCGTGCTTGGGCCCCCCCCAAAGGGGGGCACAGCTGGGGGAAAATTTTAATTTTTAAAAACTGGGCCTTTTCTCTTAAACCCCAATTGGGAAAAATTTTTAACCCCCCTGTGGCTTTGCTTAAAGGACAGGGTTTATGGCTGTCAGGTAACCCAAATTTTTTTACAGGGTGGGAAAACCCTTCCCCCCCGAAAAAAGCCCCCAAAAAACCCTAAAAAGAGCGGGGACTCCAGGGGGGCCCCCCCCCCTGGGCCCACCGCTCCTGCACTTTCTGCGCAGTTTTTGATCAGGGGCTCCAAACTCCTTTTCACCGAGGGCCACATCCGCATTATGGGCGCCTTCCCAGGGGCCTAGTGCACCGGGGCCCAAAGCAAGATGGCGCCTCTAGCATGGGAAATCTGTGGAGAAACCCGCCCTGCAGTTGGGAAACCTTTTCCGTCCCTGCTTTACTTCAAGCTCTTGGGGCCACAGGAAATTTACGAGCGGGGGATTCACCCCTGGTCCTGATTTGATACTTGGGGCCCAAATTTGGAAGCCCATAGGGTGTGTTTTGAAGGCAAAGGAAACAGGGGGGCCTACATCATGGGCCCACCCCTTTTTTAAAGAAGTTTCCCCTGTACTGAACAAAGGGTGGAAATCCCATTCTTTCTTAAAGGGAGTTTCCCCGTACAGGGAACGGTGGTTTCTCTCCCTTCTGTTCCCATGGGAGTTCCCCAGGTTTTACAAGGGACCCCTGGGGGGTGTTCTCCCATTCTGTTCTATGGGGGTTCCCCTTCAGGGGAGCGCGGGGGTTTTTTCCCCTTTCTGTTCTATTTGGAGTTCCCAGTACAGGGGAGCGCTGTGTTTCCCCCCTTCTGTTTTAAGGAGTTTCCCCTTACAGGGGAGGCTGTGTTTCTCCATTCTTTCCCCCAAAGGGGTTCCCAGTACAGGGGAGCGGCCCTGTTCCCCTCCCTTCTTTCTTTGGGATTCCCAGTACAGGGAGCCCGTTTCTCCCATTCTTTCTATGGGGGTTCCCCGTACAGGAGCCGTGTTTATTTTTCTTGGGCCCCTCTCCCTCCCTATTTTTTGGGAAATTCCCATTAAAAGGGGGGGCGGCCCCGTTTTATTCCCTCCCTTTTTTCCATTTCTTTTTCCCCTATTGAGTTCCCAGTAAAATGGGGGGGCCGTTTTTTCTCGCATTTCCTCCCCTAATGGGGGGGGGAATTTGTTTTATTTCCCCGTACAGTGGGAGGCCGTGGGGGTCCATTCTCCTCAAAGGGAGTTTCCCATACAAAAGGGGGGGCGCCGGTTCTCTGCCTTCTCCTCTATGGGAGTTTCCCAGTACAGGGGGCGCCGTGTTCCTGCATTCTCCCTAGGGAGTTCCCAGGGACAGGGGGCCTGTGTTTCTCCTTTCCCTTCTCCTCTATTGGGGGTTCCCGTACAGGGGGGGTTTATTTTTGGGGGTTTCTCCATTACCTCCATTGGGAGTTTTCCCGGGGACAGGAGAGCGACGCTTTTTTATTGTGAGATGGGATTACCCCCAAAAGCTTCCTTTTTAGAACCCCAAGTCTGCGCCCTTTAAACCGGTTTGGGGTTCCCCCTGTCAAAACGTAAACTATGCTTTTGGCCCCCTAGCGGGCGGGGTGGGGCGTGGGACCTTTACCCGGGTGGACTGGTTTGGGGGCCGACTGGGGTTTTGGGCCTTGGGGGGGGCTCTGACTGGGGGGGACCGGGGGGGGGGCTCTGACTGGGGTTGGGGCCTTTGGGGGGGCCCCGAC